>NHTK01006026.1:0-42765 GCA_002938355.1 Panaeolus cyanescens | reverse complement strand
CAGGTCGAGGGGGTGGGGGCAATGGCGCCGATCCCTGAGTGGGGAAAGGTGAAGGCTGAGGAGGTGGAGTGGCATTGGCGAAGGGCGCTGTAATTGCTGGAGGCTTGTTTGCATTGATCGAAGGGGAGGCTCTAACTGGAATGGTGTCAGGAGCATCGTTCCAACCCTTGACAGGCTGTCGCTTCCCGGGAGGCCCTGATGCTGCAGGGGGTGCACCGTTTCCTGCCCTTGGTGGCGGAGGAAGGGGTGCTGCAACTGGTGGCTGTTGAGGCTGTTGGATAGATGGTGCATACTGGGTTTGAACATGACCATGGGATGGACCGTAGTTGGACTGCGCAGGTTGGTATGACGGCTGGGAAACAGGTGCAGGGGGCGCGTACATTCCAGGCCCATTGCTGCGGACGCCTGTATTGTATGGATAGTTTTGTTGAGGGACGGCAGGTTGTTGGGGCTGCACATAACCAGGGTATCCACCGCCACCAACGAAGGTGTTGCGGGGCACTGCAGGTACGGAAGCCTTGGCAGCAGCTGTAGATGTGCTTGCAACAGGACCTTCGGTGGTAGCCAGAATGAGGCGCTTCCGCTCTGAATCCAAGTCAACGTTGGGAGAGCCCTGGTAACCGCTTGGCGTCAGTTTCAGAATTTTCACAGCTTCGCTGAGCAGGCCTTGAGCGGAAAGGATATCGGCGTATTCGAAATATTTGTCGTATAGTGCCGATAGTTTGAACTCTTCTGTTCTCTGTTCGAGGGCCTGATCCTTGTAACCAGTCGCGGAGCGGAAAACGGTGACCTTTTCAATGAAGCTCTGTAGCGCATTGGCATGTGCAGAATAGTAGGTGCTGTCCTGGTTTTGTTCATCAGCAATGATAGCTTTTTCTTCTTCGACCAGCTCATTGCTCCAGATGTCTACCAAGCGCTCCAAACGAGAAGCAGCAAGATAAGTTAAGGTGGCGTTCTTCCTGTACAGTTCAGCATCAGGGTCTTCAACAGCCTTGGCTGCACGGAATTGTTCCTCGAGTCTGCTTCCTAGTTGCTCAACAAGACCAGCAAACTCCTCCTGGGACGCAAAAGTGCACAAGACAACGAAAATCTCGCGCCATTCTTGTAGGTCTGCGTTCTGGACGACATCCGTGAGATCGTTTGTGACGATAGACTGGAAAAGACGAAGGTATGGGAGTGACGTCGTTTGGCGGTCAAAGTACGCTTTCTGGGTACGTTGGAGAAGTTCGGGACCACCGCGAACAGCAAGAAGGATGGCATCCGCAAACCTATCTGTTGACAAGCATAGAGAAACAGCCGACTCAAAGTCCCCAAGAACGAGAGCTTTGGTAACGAGCCTATCGATCTCAGATTCTTCAGCAGTGTAAATCTTGAAGCTATTGGCAGCCCTAGCCGCTTCAGAGGTAACGGAGGAGGGACCAGAACCAATGGTCGCAGCAACAGACGAGTCTAAGGCGTAGTTGGTATGAGGGATCTCTTCCTGGGCCGAAACAACATTGTCAAAGAAGTCGTGCTGGGGTGTTCCAACTTCATCTCCGAAAAGGCTGGGTGCTGTCGTGGCTGACTCTGCATCACCTTGAGGTGCGGCGCTAGCAGTGTCCGACGTGATACCTGTGCTGACTTCTGACGGTGTTGCTTCCTCAGAGGGGGCAGCCTGATCCTCTTCAGCTGTTTCCTTCTCCGGCTCGGCAAAGGAGACGACGGATTCATGAGGTTTGTCGTAAAGACCAGCATCTTCTTCAACGGGAAGAGGTGACTTGGCAGAGTTCTTCAGACTCTCCACGGCTTCTGCAACACGAGCAGCGATTTCCTCTTTCGAGAAACCAAGGAGGGTAACGAGCTCATTGCGAGAGTTGGCCTTGAAAAGACTGAGAAGAGCCTTCCAGCTATCGCCGCCAGCAGCTGCGCCCTCCACCTTTTCTTGAGCAAAGTTCTGGAGTCCTTCTTCTTCGATTGCCTCTTGGAGCTTAGAAGCACGTTCCACAAAGTCATTTTCTGTCACAACCTTGCGGATGTGGACAACACTACTCTGGTTTTTGCCCTGAGCAGACGACAAGTTGGAAACCGTTACAAGCTTTCCACCAAATCCGAAGGAACTGGAGACAGGGCGACGCAACCATTTAGGGGGCTGCTTCAGGGATAGGGTGCCATGTTGAGCTTGAGAGAAGTTGGCTGGATCGAATGCATCGACAGGTTGTGCTGCTTTGGACTCGGAGGCAGAGGATTCGTTGGTGCTTTGGATAGAATGAATGCCAATTGTGCCATCGAAGAATGCCGTAGCAAGCATATCGGGGTTGCGAGGACACCAATCGACTTGGAACGCCCAGTTGTCCGCTGAAGGGAGCTAGGAAAGAAAAATTATGTCAAATTTTAAGTATGAGATATTCGTATAACGCACCTCAGCAATAATTTCTGATGTCTGAGGGTTCCAGCACAATGCACGGTTGTCCTTACCACAGGACAACAGAAGATCCGCATCTTGTTTGCACCACGAAAGGGACAAGATACCCTTTTCGTGGCCTGTCAAAATCTTTAAGACGCATGAGATGAGTTATTCCTGTCTGAAAAATGGTCTACTCACCTTCTCGGGTGCACGAGCATTACGCAAATCCCAAACCATGATAACAGGGGAAGAGTCGTCTTCTGAAGCAGTGACCAACCTAGTTGCCTGTAAAAGCCAATGAATCAGAAAGATGATATACTTCACATGCAACCAGAACATACGTTATCGGGATGCCATGCAATGTCGCTCATGCCCCTACGGCCTCCTGCGGCCATTCCTGCTGATGTTGCCTGGCCAGCAAGCGTACCCGCACCACCTCCATACTGAAGGGCAACAACTTCCCGCTTTCCACGAAGATCCCATACCACAGTAAATCCAGTGCTGCTCGCACCAGCGAGAACATAGGAAACTTGTTGATTCCAAGCTACTGACGTGATTTCATCAAGTTTCGTGCTTTTCGTACCCGGAGTTGGGGAGTAGGGTTTGCTGGGGTCTTTGAGATCCCAGATATAAACCTGAATTTGGGTGAGCACCAGACCACTATTTAACAGCCAACAGAACACCATTTACCTCACCGCCAACAGCGCCAGATGCAAGAAGGGTGGTTTGAGTTGGGTTGAAATCAAGACCCCTGACTGGGCCAGTATGTGTCGTGTTGCGTAGAATCAAAGAATCTGCTGCACTGAAATACGCCATCAACACAAACGCTCCGCACATACTGTGCAGCAATCCCATACCTTTCGCCGGCGAGAATTTTAGCAGGGTCCCAAAGCGCCAATTCACCATTCTCCAATCCAGCCGCGATGACACCCTGCGGACGATTCGCGTCCGCACTTCCCCAAGCCAAGCGGTTGAATCTAATGCCCGAAAATCAGCGATCTTCTCATATCCCTACAGGCAGCAAAGACATATTGAACATAAAATAACGCATACCTAGCAGTGTCCTTAATCACGCCTTTAGGGGCGCTAATACCCTCTATACCTAGATCAAACTCGTTCTTGTCGAGAAAGTTGGGTGCCCAAATCTCCAGTTGACTTTCATTGCTAAAAGATTCGTCCAACGCGCCCGCTACAGTTCCGGTGGCCAGCAGCGGTATTGAAGCATATGGCGACCACGCAAACGTGGATGTTCTATGAATTTGCTTGAGCTTCATGGGGGTGCGATGCAAAGTGTTTCCGTCCACGGCGGTGACACGTCGAAGGCCATCATGACCCACCCTAATGTGATATAGCATCACGTGACAACTACAGTCCGCAACGCCATTGGCCGGCTGGCTTCGACGCAGCACTCAAAATCGGCGCTCAACGTAGTGTAGTTTGTGGCAGATTGGTACTCGCTAAAAGTAATAATAATAGGTAGATAAATTGCTATGTCGTTATATTTATCAGGTTGTACAAACGGGTCAACACCTATGTATAGCAATAGTTGAAAAAGCCCACTGTTCTCCAAGGTCCAAAAATCTGACTACGTAGTACTGTCCATAATCCCAACAAGAAATCGTATGAAATGTTCGAGAAGACTACTTATACAGCATCCCGAGTTCCACATCCCCTGGGAACATAGTTGGAATCTGTATAGGTATCATCAGCTCGTGTACCCAGGCCGCGCTTTGCGAACTCTCTCCACAGCAAACAGAAGTGCTCGCCATCATAACGATTTTCGTCAGCTTGGATCCATGCATTGCGGGCATCCACGACTAGAAAAGAGCATTAAAAGAGAAAGTTGAAACATGCAGAAAAACTTACAAGAAGGGTTACAAGGCATGAGTAACAACGAATCCATGTACAAATGCATCCAGATGATGTTACCCTCCAATCCATCCACATCGGTGAATTTGTTATGGGAGAAACCCTTTTCCTTGACCAGAGCAGCATACACATTATGTAGCATGTTAGCCCAGATTTCACCGACGCCTACACGAAATTTTATCATTAAAATGTGTAATGCCACCTAGAAGCAATCAAGAAGGCTTACCATGAGGAACTCTCTTCTCTGGAATAGAGGCGTACGTCAATGGGTTCACAGATCTGTGTCAAGACACCGTAACGTCAGAGTGAGAATGAAGAGCATATTAATCCAACGAACCGATGCACAGAATAAGGATACTGCCTGAAGCCCTTCGGACTATCATCAAGGTATGCACCAATGACGAAATCGGTAACGTCTGCGCTCGACTGTTGCAACCAATTTGCAAGGGCATCACCCCATCCTTCCCCCATACTTCTTGCTTCGTCTGCATTCAGACATTCCGCGGTACCGCCACCTACCATGCGGTTGGTCAACCCATGGCCGAACTCATGAGCCATGACATCGTTGGCCATGGCTGCGTCTCTGTCGGGCTACGGAGGAAGATGTCAGGTCAGAACGACGAGATACAAGGGAAGGTCACATACATTGGGTGATTTGAACAAATGTGCTCTGCAAATACCCGGTTGACCGCTGTGTGATATTATTTTAATTTAACAAGTGTCTCATACACGGCCAAAGAAAGAATAAAACACACTCAGGCAACGTCGCAAATGACGCATTATCATCTCTCTCTTTATCCTGAACGATCGCGATAATGGGATCACCTCCTTTCTCCCCTTTCCCGAAATTGTTCGCCTGGAAATTGAAAGCGATCTCCGTAAACCCATATCGATAAGTGATATCGTGAAGTTTATTCAAGAGATAAAACGCATTAATGGCAGATGCATTGGCATTCGTCGGTGTGGTAGGCTCAAGTTCTTGATTGAAGGTAACTTTGAACGTAAGGTTTCCAACTGCTTGGGGGAGGAACTCGGTGACGTTGTCGCTGCCCAGCCAACCAGCAAGAACATTGTTTCCACTGATGTCCAAGCTTAGTGTTCAACCGTTGGGAGCTGAATGGTAGAACTCACGAAGTGTTGTCAGAGAGGTACGTGCCGTTGTGGTGCCAGCCGTAAGGCGAGGCCTCCAGGTCCTCTGGATCCACGATATCTTCATACCCGTCTGCAATTGACATCTTATCCACAGGGACAGCAGTATACTGTCGAATTCCGTGTATGTTATCAGATTATATTCCTTGACTGAAATGGCAGATACTGACCGTGGCTTGAGAGGAATAATCCACCACCCTCACGATCTCTCCGGTATGTGCATCCACATTGACTCCCAAATACATACTCTTCAGTACGTTGTGGATTTGGAATTTGTACGTCAAAACTGCGGTATCCGCTCCTTTGAGGACGTATTCCAGTTTGGGATCTGGACCACTGAGCTTCCCGTCGAGTTCTTGTTCGATTTTTGGGATCACTTCATAGATCCTGATTGTCGGTGTCGAATCAGCAAGTTTGGCTGTAGAGTAAAATGGCCATGATTAGCACGCATCAGTTTAGTCAATTGAGGCTGTACTGACTTTCTTTTAGGTCGACAAAAGAAGACCCGTAGGCGACAACTTGATCGTGACTCCAGGCAATATTACCAACCGCGTTGGAGAATGGAATACCATGCTAAACGATTACAGGCCGTCAGTAACTCATCGGAAACCCCCCAATCAAACCAGATGTATCACTCTGACTCACATAGGCCTGCCTGAAATACGCAACCCTGCCAGTGCTAGTAGCATGCTTTGCTCCCCATCTGAACGCAGAAGTCTCAAAATCTGCGCCTAGGGAATTGGCAAACTGTGGTAGGCCCTTCGTGAAATCCGAAAGCTTGGGCGCATGAGGATCATCGTCGTCGTCGTCGTCATCTCCCCCCTGACCTTTCTCCTTATCCTTCTCGTGCTGCGCCACGGATTCATATGAAGGAGGATTGGTAGGATGCTTCGGGGTTCCATAGGTCTACAAAAACGGATGACAGAATTAATAAATGAAAGAAAAAGGAACACAAATAGCCATCGGGTCTGCTATAAATAGACGGAAAAAATAGGATAATAATGTTTAATGAAATGGCAGCTCACCGTGTATGTATTCTTTGGGAAATAATTCTCGACCGTCACAGCTCTCTTGCCAACCGTCATAATTTGCGTTGTCGCGCGTCTCGTGAAGGTGTGGCCACCACGTTTAACGAGTGCAGGCTCCTCGGCGAACGAACCATGGGATGGTGCTGCTGCAACTCCCTCAGTGAAGGTCGCAGAAAGCACGAGTAAAGAAAATAGGGTTGATGATGCGAGGCCCTTCATGTTGGATGAGCACAGAAGAACCCAGACGATTTATGGGGTGCAGAAGAGCAGAGCGGCCGCTACTGAATCCGGAGCAGCGGGGTATAGCACCAAAAACAAATTAAATAGACACCAAACTCGCGCGTCAACGACGGTTGGTGCGGTAAAGTTACTGAAAGAAAAAAACGAGCAGCGATTGGGTATTAAGGTAGAGGAAGAGAGAAGAAAAGGGCGATGGGAAATCCAAGGGCCTTTGTTGGTCTGCCCTAAGTACATAAGGATTGTTTCATCCTCGTGCAGCTGAGTATTGCAGGGCGCTGATTGTTGCAAGCAACAGCAAGTGCCAAGAGACCATTCTGGCCGGATATACGCGAGTCGGAATTGCGGGGGCGATGCTGTTGTAGTATCACCACAGGAAACCTAACCACGCGTTCTTAAAATGCAAGGTGTAAAAGAGCTGAAGAAATCGAGAATCCTTCATAAGAATTTTGACCGACATCCATTCATTATCTGGCAGGCAGTGGGAGTAACTGACTGCGCTTCTGCATCTAATACAACGGGAGATTAAGTGATAAATACATAAACATTTTCCAAGAACAACCGTACCATGTTCTCAATGTTACATATCTAGGATGCTTGTTGAGTCCACAGCCCCAGCTGGGCCACTCCTCCGCCAAGGTACAGATTATTTTCACTGCAAGAAATCACTTATGGTTACCCAAGGTTTACCCATTCAACACAGATGGGGAATATTTTCAGGGTTGGTTTGCATCGCCACCGCAACCCTCAACATGAAACCCGGCACAAAACCCTGAGGCTCCTAGCGAGAAAGGTGGTTACTTCATACAAGAAAACAAGTTCACTGAAGCCACAGCAGCTGGAGGTTGAGAGATGGTATGTAAAACTCAGTAATATTTGCGACAAAAAGGACGGGTTGAACAGAGAAAGAACAAAAACGACAGTGATTTGCAGTTGGTAATCCGAGTCTGGACAAAATGATGCCAAGTCCGTTTGAGTCGGAAATTAGCGAGCAGGGAAAATCGTTGGCTGGAGAGGATAGGGGCCTGTAAATCAATTACAGAGTATGTATACAATAAATCTGGCATTATAAGTACTATATGGTATCTAGATTATAATATACACGCAAGAACTACAAGAAACCGGAGAACAACTTTGAGGTGCGCTTCGACTTTGTGCTAGCAGTGGAGGAGGCTGGTTTTGAACACCGACCTGACTTGACTGGCGTCGCAGAATCTTCTGACTCTGATGGTCGTTCTTTATGCCTGCGAGAAGAAAACCATGACGCCCTCTTTGCTTTGGAAAACCAGTTTCCTCGTTTCTCTGGCACTTCTGGATCCGTAAGAGTATCTGTCGATGAATGCTCCCTTACGGGCAGTGTACTGGGCTCAGGGAGCATATCCATCACAATCTGCTTCTCCAAATCCCCAAGTCCCGTCCACTTCACTAGCTTTGCACCGGTTTTCAACAAGGAATTGACCTGATATTCTTCAAACTCCTTATGTGCCTCATCAGGGTCAGTATTCCTGTTCTTAATTCGAGGATGCTTCTTGAATGTGTAGGATTTGGAGCTCGCCACCACTAATTTGTACGGTACGTCTTGGTTGACGCATGACTCCCATAATGGCGAAAAATCGTGCTCGTAATAATGCATTCCGCTATTGTTCAGGTCGTGGATCAAAAGGAACCCTATGAACGAAACCTTTCGTTTGATGCTATACAGAAAGCTTAGATATAGTAAAGCAAATAAGAGGAATCGGTGGACGCACGCTGTTTCAATCCACAACTTCAATGGTCCCCAGGTCTGGCGCATACCGAACAGCATCTCTGGTTCTGTCAACGGAGGAGTATCAATGACAAAAAGTCGTCTCCCTCTAGTAAATGGTGCTGAGTCAATAGCGCGATAGTTGATCTCGGTAGTATCTGCTTGGTGTTCGAGCTCAGGACTCCTAACGCACACTGGCATACTTGCACCCATGAGCTCGTGGATGAACTAAACAGATGCGTGCTCAACACAATCGTTAGATCATGATAGATTTAAATGCAACATACCGTTGTTTTGCCCACGCCGACAGTCCCTATCACTCTGTAACACGACTAGAAGTCAACTTGAAGTCCAATAGCGTATGTGAGAACTCACATTAATACATAGTCAGAAGGTGATAGCTCCTTTCTGAATTTTCCAATATCTGTAGAGCTGGGAGGCTCGGGAAAGTCGAAGTCGGACCAAGTCGCAGATTGGGAAATGACTGTTTCCTCAGTGGGCATATTGAGGGAGGATGTAGAAGAGGGTTAATATGAACACGTTACGTGAAGAGAGGTCTGTTATAAGTAGGCGATCGTTAGAGCCAAACCAGTGCAACCCTGCGTCATGCAGTTGTCCTCATGGCATCCTCCCTTTTGTCTTTTAAAATCCGACAAGGTATTGTCTCTCTTGTGACTTGTTGGTGGTTGAGCTATTGACTGGTTCGGAATTAGGGTTAAGCTGGCTATTGAGAACAAAAGCTGGCGTTGCCCTTCCCGTAAGGCTTTTTGTTCGCGCCCACAGTCCAAGTTCTCGCAGTGTCAAAGAGAACAACAACTTTTGATGGCTCCATGTCCAAACACAGCCTCTGCTAGTAACCTTGTACTTTTTCATTCAAAAGCTTCTTCGTGAATTGGATATATTCCCAGGATTTATTGTGCTGGTTTAGCATCGTAAAGATGGTGGAGGGTCAAGCAAAGATGATGGTCGTTCCAGAGTGCCATTCTTCGGAAACGCCGCTGTAACTACTTACCACCGTGGGATACGCAGCTGATGTAAGCCCCCTATTCGAACCATCCTGCGATTGTCAGGACTCAGTACATTTGAATTGAAGACAATACACTGACAACGCTCAGGTAAGGTCATCTATTCAGTTGTAAATGATGAACGAAGTCGAAGCTGAACTAAGTATCAATCTACCCGATCATGGACAAGGCGCATCTGTCAATGTATACATAGACTCGTGCACCACACCATTCATATTAAATATGTTTCGAACGATTTCGAAGGACCAGCGTAGATGCATACCAGTACATATTCGAAAGGTATTTAAGAAAACCATCCCCTCTTAACATTCCGTTTTGACTTTCAACCTTCCCCAACAACGCTGACCAATAACTATTGATGTACGCATATGCCTCCACTCTCTTGTCCAGATCCTATTTCAACCGTTCACACTAGACTCGAAGCCATGAAGATGCCAACAGCGTTTCTGCTTTCCCTGAGCGTCATTACTATATCTATGACTCGAAGCTTAGCGCTGTCCTGCCAGGACCAAGGGGACAATAGGGGCACTATTTGCACCCTGCGAACCTGCCCGGATGGTTGGAGAAGTGTTTTTTGGGATGAAGGGTGTAGTCATGGACAGCACTGTTGCATTGGAACGTAGGTATGTAATAAAATACTATTCATTCGTAGCCCAGAAATTTAGAATGCTCCAGATAGTCACACCACTTGTGTCGATCACATCTCACTTTGTCATCAACACTGATGGTGAAGCGGTTATCATGCTTGCCTTCCATTGTGTTAGCAAGCGGCAGGGGTTCGACTCCCCTTCAGTGTATGCACTTTTCAAAGTCGATAGCTTTTTTTTACTGCTTCGAGATGCCACGATATTTTATCTGAATTACATATAGACTTATCCAAAAGTTTTATGATTATCAATTAATCATTTCCGGGGTGGTGTTTAATTGATATCGATGTTACAGATTAAGCCTAGCGCTTAGCGCTCATCGATCGCCAGGCACTCTCGAAACAACAGGGTTATTCGACTTGCTATGTACTCAGTTACTTGGCATAGTTATCAAAGTATGTAATCAGTCTAGCCCATCGACCCTCATTCCAAGACGCGATTCGTTTCCATTCCTGACTTGCCGATCCAAGTGTTGATCTATACCACCACAAACGGCCTGCCACCGAGAAATCCGAATACGTAGGATGCTCTCCTCCCATAATAAATGTGTTATTCCCATACCAAGAGTCGACACCATCATATAGCGACTGTACTTCCTCCCAGAACTTTTCCGCTTCCTCTCCCACAGGAATCAGAGATTCGAGGGGTTTACCACCAAACACTTTGGTCCTGGTCTCGCGAAAATGGGCTTCACTTGTATTCCCGATCATCAAGGACATCATCTTTGGAATAAGGACCGTAAGAAGTTTCATATCGATGGGGGAGTATGCCGCTTGAAAGGCTGCGATGAGACCTTCGGTGCCTTTGGTAACCAAAGTAGGTGTCTCGGGATAGCGCTCGTCGAGGTATTGGGAAATCTTCAATGAGTCCGCTAATGCTGTGTTGGCGTTTGTATCATAAATTGCAGGTAAAATGTACAGCGGGGATGTCGATCATTTCGACTAATTCGATATGGTGAGGGATCTTCTTGATGCGCACCGCGTTTCTTCAACCGTGAGTATAATGTTAGTCAAGTACCACTTGCGTTTGAAGAAATTGTGAAGAAAATAACGTACATAACTATTCTTGTCCATGGCGATACGCTGTTCTCGGGTGCTCCATCATTAAATTTGATGTCGAAAACGGTGATCTTGTCTGATGGCAGGTTTTTGGGATCAAAAGTGCTGGTCATTGCTGATGGGGGAGAATGCTGTGAGGTAACGTTTCCTGTTCTTCCTTTTATACCCCGCAACGCGGTGGCTCAAACTTCAATCAGTAGGTAGGTTCATTAGAAATCCATATGACAAACTCGCAGAGTTAGAGAGTTGCATGACAAATTTGCTGACTGTTTACAATATCCAATTGTTTCGTGTGAAAGTAAGCGAATAATTTACATCATGATATTGCCCTATGGTTTCCGAGTCGGGTAAGAAGGGCGAGGAAATGAATAACAAAAGGCTCCTGTATCTAGGTTAAATGGTCTTGTAGTAGTCATCAAAGTATGCTATCAGAATACCCCACCGTCCATTGTTCCAAGTTAGGATGTCCTGCCACTCTTGGCTTTCCGGCCCCAGGGCTGACCGATACCACCATAGTCGTCCTTCCATCGACATATCAATAAAGGTAGGCTGATCTCCCCCCATTACAAACATCCCATCCCCATACCAGTTATTTATGTTATCAAACATACGCTTGATATCGGCCCAGACCTTTGCTGCTTCCTCGCCCTTCGGAACGAGTGTGTCCGCACTTTCTTTGCCTAGCGCCTTCAAGCGCGTCTCTCGGAATTGATCTTCGCTCCGCGTGCCTTCCAACATCTTCATCATGCTGGGTAGAATGAACTGAAATGCCTTGCTATCTATTGACTCACAAGCGATCACGAAGCTTGCCAGCAGCGCCTCGCAATCGCTCGGAATGAGTTTACAAGCGCCGGGGTACTGTTTCTCGAGGTATTGGACAATTGAGAAAGACCCGCACAGAGATACCTTGGTTCTGGGGTCATATATGGCCGGCAGCGTTGAAAAGCTTTCCGTTTGATCACTGGCACCCCGGACTGGCATGATCCCGAGCATAGCGGTAACAGCAGGGATGTCCACCATTTCGACGTGCTCGAGGTGGAAAGGGATATCCTTGATGCGCGCTGCATTTCTACATAGGCATTATTTGGGCGTCAGTAACCAGAAGAAATTTTTAAGTGAGGTCAAAGCGTACACAACTAGTCTCCCCCATGGCGATACTGTGCCCTCAAGGCCGCTGTCGTTGCATCTGAGGTCGAAGATGGTGATTGTATCGGATGGAAGCGTTTGTGTGAAGATATCAACAGCGTTCAACATTTTTGTTTTTTCCAGCACCAATTATTGAGCTGCTTTTTTATATAGATAGTGGATACGAAACCTTCGGGAAAGATGGGCCAACTACCAAACCCTTGCATACAGGGTCGTTCGCGGAGCCAGAAGAGTACATGGCAATGATGCACCTCGATGAGATGTCACGTTCGTTCATTGAACGGCAAAAATTGATCTTAAAAATGCGCAGTACGTCGCACTCACACCATCATGCCAGGATATCAAAGTTACGAAAGAAACCACCTGCTTTATTAATCGTGCAATGATTTTGATGGCTGAATTGGGAATGGATTGGGGTACTTTTGAACTTGATCACTGCGCACACGACATTTTTTGTCCAAAAGATGTTCAGGTATATACCTTGCGCTGACAATGCACAAAAAGAGGAATGAATTCAGCGCTCATCTGATGGATGACGGTTTCATGCCTTGAGAGCCTTGTCAGGATTCAGACGATGTAGGCTGTCGGCCGCGGCATATTATAGCTCTTACGACAAAACATTATCGCACTTGATAAGATAGTGAAATTCGATCCAGCGATACAGCCCATTAATATCCATTCACTCGTTGGAGGTAAAGACCTTGTCTCAAGACAAAGCGACTTTCTCGCCAGTAGCGCTGCCCTTGATACTCCTGATACACTACTGCGGCCAATCTCTAAGGCTGTCCAACTCTGGTCATTGTTCTGTTGTGCCTGTGGACTTCCATTCGAGCAAGAGGCACCTCACAGTGACTCTACCTCGTGGTATGCGAATAGCGTGGTATCAAAGAAATCTGATCAGCTGCGCAGTTCTTCGAATGTGGGGCAGGTGTTTCAAGGCAAGTATTCTTTCCCCCAATTGTTTGCCGACTGATGTGCGATAGAATATTATTGGGCTGTGCGAAAAAAAGAGATAGCAACCTTTCAGCTGACTTAACGTTTTCGTCAGGGTCTCGCAGGGCTGATACCTTGGGGCTGAATCCAGGTTTCTTCTACACGGTCCAAGAGCTTGGTTATCGACTATGTTTCATGTTTGGAATCCTAGCTCCAGACCTTGAAAAGAGCGCCTGCCGTCAATAAAAGATAATCACAATAAGTATGCACTCAGGCAACACCTTTGTGGCCAGAAACATCCCTTTATTGTTAAGATTTTGTCAACGTTGATGACAGGTGTCTATATTCCGCAGCACCTGCGTTTGTTCCTCAAGGAAAGTCTGGGCATTTCTCAATTCGACTTTCCAAAAACGTGAGAGAATAAGAGTCTTAATCGTCCTTTCGTCTCATGTGAGATAGGATACATTTAATATACATGAAACCATTCGGTGCTCTCAAAAGGCCGAGTATACACAACGTTAGCGCTGGATGAGGATTGCCATACGATTTGGACATCTGATATCAGATTTGAAGGCATACAGTCCCCATGCAGATACTTTCGACGGGGACAAATCACCGTAAATCAGCAATCTGTAACCGTTGTGCGACCTGCCAATCGAGTGAGCGACTTGTGAACGCCGCTCTCAAAAACAGGAGGCGCCCTGACTCCAAAAGAGGAATATGACGTCAGTTTGACATGCAAATTCCCAGGGTCCATCTGGATTGCAGACGAGGGCTTAAAGCTACAGCAAGGCGATTGCCAGGGGAATCCTTGCAATTGCATATGGCTAAATGTATAAAATGTTAAGCTGCAACTCAAAGCACCAATTCTCAGGTTCATTATGTTTCGTTACTGTGTGTTAGTGACAAACATTGGTCGACCTCCAACTCCAGCGTCCGCAATACGAACGAAGCATTGATAAGACGGGCAAATTTTCTCAGCATGCAGTCGACCAAATACACAAACAAGCTACGTTTCCGAATCATATCAAAATGAAAGGCTAAACGAATGGGCGCCAATTTGACTCTCGACGTGATGCTTGTCAACCTACTGTAGTTGAACGTGCGAAAGTCTTGACAGACCCATATCGAGGTGACGAGGTCTTCCGAGTCGGAGATAATTGATAAACTGGGATCGAGTTGCCGATGCGCGCATGCAGGATGAAGGATAGCGGCCTTCTCGGCTTCACAAAATGAAAGTCTGAAAATTCAACCGTTTCAAGGTGGCTATCATGACAATCACTACCGTGACAAGTTTAAGGGTGCGAGGATACAAGTTGGTTGATCCTTACACACGCTCTTCTCGTATGTGTCCGACTCTCGAGTCATGATTGGGTAGGTATGGGTAGTCTCAAGGCTGGCTAAATCTCGCTGCGACTCTGTGATTGGCACTAGTAGCTGTGACGAGTTATACCACCTACATAATCTTTCATATTAAACCGAAATGACTCGAATGAGTCACTATAAGTTATGAGCGCGAGCCTCGAGGCTCAAGCTATGTTTACACATTCAAGTTTTCGTGCTATAAAAACTCTGCAGAGTTCTTCATACAACAAAGTTAAAGCGATAATTCATCGACTGGAATTATAGCTATTAACCTTTTTAAATGAGTGCAGGACTGTCTTAGGAAACTACGAATTTCTATGCTGCTTTTCGTGCCTTTGACGAGGTACGACAGTTAAATTCACACGCTCGGACCACAAATAGACTTCGATGCTGTCAAGACTCGTGTGTTGAGTACATGTGCCGTGCTAAATGTGAATATTTGAATACCAGTTCCTTGGCATAATTGGATTTACATAGCCCGGCACCACGAGCATTCCGGAGTCACCAAAGCATATAAATTCCTATCACTCGCAACCGACCGCCACCCATTCCCTGTTGGACACAATCCATCGTCACTGGCATTCCATCTGCGTCCGACTGTCATTATTTTTCCCATATGAGCAACTATTCAGTACCTGTCGAAGCCCGGAAACTTTTTTTCGATGGCATAATCCACAATCCACTTCACTCGTCTCTGAACCTGCCACCGGAGATCGAAGAAGCGGCCAGTTTCGTACACTATGTGGGGGGACATCATCCCGTCGTACCTGTGATTTGGAGATTCGCAGAGGGCATCAGCGCCATGAAAGGATTTCAAGCTTCGATGCTAAACCTCCTTTTAAAAAGAAAATATGGGTTGGACTTTCAGAGGATTGAGATCAATACGTAAGCCTTTACTGATCCATTCCCACTTCAATTATTTAAATAAACGCTAACTTTGATAAATCCTATTGGTATACGTAGAGACCATGCCACGCTGTTCATCACAGCTGTCCTTCTCTCGTCCATCGACCCAAATGGAGAAAACGTAACGATACACGACCAACCCAATCTTTACAAGTACATCGCCACTGAACAAAAATCAGGTGTTCTCTCAGGAACGAAGTACCAAACTGCCTGCACGAATATTTATAGAACGAAAGAGGGAAGATTTTTTTACCTTCATGGTCAGCGCTTCCTGAATATCTTTCAACCTTTATCACAAAATTTACTAATTAAACACCCAGGAAATCTAAATCCAGCGATCACACAAAGCGCCCTCGGACTACCGACTGACAGTTGTGCTGAGCTTTCGATGGAGGAAGCCAAATCGATGTACGCAGACAAAGTCTCGCAGCTGACATCAGATGAGCTCGAGTACCTGATGAACGATCAAAACCGCCAATGTGGAACAACCTGCCTCAGCCCTGTCGAGTACCAAAACAGTGTTCACGGACGCGCTAACGCCCATGTTGGCTTACACGAAATCCACCACATCCCTAACGAAAATCAACGGCCGACATGGTGGAATGATAAAGGCACTCATTCACTGGCAGATGGCCCATTGAGACCACTTAAAGGACTCAAAGTCGTTGAACTGAGCCGAATCATCGCAGGACCAACAGTATCGAGAGAACTCGCAGAACTGGGCGCCAGTGTCATGCGCATCACATCTCCCAATGTACCCGATACGAACGACCTCATTATTGACCTCGGTTGGGGGAAATGGAACGCTCACCTTGATTTGCGAAAACCAGAGGATAGGGAGACGTTGAAGGAGCTGATTATGGAGGCAGATGTGGTTGTGGATGGGTATCGGCCTGGCGTTTTGGCGAAATATGGTTTTGGGAAGGAGGACGTGCTGGAGATGACACGAGGGAGGGAGAGGGGCATCATTATTGCACGCGTGAACTGCTATGGCTGGAATGGGCCGTTCATTGGGAGGGGTGGCTGGGTGCAGATCAGTGATGCGGTAAGAAAGGCTGTTTTCGAAATAGTCGTTGCTTTGGAACTTACATATAAACTTAGAATTGTGGTATGTCGCACGAGTATGGCAAAGCGCTCGGTGTCGATGGACCCGTCGGGCCAGTCTTTCCCAGTGCCGATTACAGTACGGGTGTAGCTGGGGCAACGGGCGTGTTACAAGCGATCATTCAAAGGGGAGCAAAAGGAGGATCATACGTTGTAGATGTATACTTTCATCCCTTTTTAAATGCTCGTTGCTCCGCTAATCCTATTTTGATAGGTCGCACTCAACTATTACTGTCAATGGATGATCAACTCTTGCTCGACATACCCCCCAGAAATCTGGCGTTCACTTCGAGCATCATACCCAACACTCAACTTCGAGCCCTCGGATAGCATGATGTTCAAAATGGCCACTTTCACGCTTCGTCTCATGCAACAGCAGTCAGATTCGGATTGGGATCACATCCCAGACCAGGACTCGGATCATGATGGCCAGTCTATGGGTATCTCGGCCTTGAGAGGTGGTAAAAGGATTTTCAACCCTGAGTTCTTCGAGGTAAGGGAGAATAAAGCCATTGGGAAGGAGGTGAAGCGCGTTAAACCCATACTTAAATTTGTGGACGGAGGGGTTGAGCTCGGCTATAATGTTGGGTTTAGGGGTAATGGCGTCGACAAGGCTAGATGGCCGGAAGATTTGATGGTAGAAGTTGTTCAGTAAAAAGATGGCACTGATATACGTACTATACCCTACGTGGAGAATAATTGTATTTAATCGAAGCTGCAGATGAAGAATAAGGAAGAACGAAGCGGCGGCCGAAATCGTGATTCGAAGTCGATGCCTGGGATTGTCCAGTCATCGACCGTCACGTCAACACCCTGCTCGAATACAATACCTATGTTGATAATATTTGTGCATCATCCACTGTAATCCTACGAAAAAAAGAAAAAAAGAACACAGAGAGAGCTGTTTTAATGTAACCCGGCGCTAATGGCCAATAAGCGAGCGCCTAACGTACCTGGCCCATCCTCCTTAGTTATTTTCCTTTTCGGGATAATATCTACAATTAATATTTTGTGATATTTCTTGGCCAGCTGATTGATACCAGACCTCATGTATACTTTTCTTGGATTTTATATCAGATGTACTCTTCTGCTTCGTACCTCATGTGGGGTACTCTCATGCTACTTTTCACAGTCCCTCGGAGGTAAAACAAGACCGATGTCATTAGGTAATTGAATACATACTATATTCTAAAGCTGTTTATCAGCGCAATCAATGCCCCTTATTCATACGTACGACGTCCCGGCGTAGTATGAAGTCCCAAAGGTGGTTAGTTAGCATGTTACTCAGCGCGTCGCGACATGCGCGGTATTCTACTTCGATTGTGACATCTCTAAATATATACTTAGTGGTACCGGATACCGGTCCCAATTATAATGATTATAGTGATTCCCCACACTAAATATTCCCAACGCTTCGTGCTCATACATATAAGACCAACATTGGCAGCTTTAACCTCTCTTCGAATTCCCCTGCTCAAATCAACCAATCTTTTCACCCACATCTGAAATCGAGCACACGATGTCCGTCCCCGAAACATCCAACACAGCACTCTACTCCATGCCAGAAGAATCACGTCTACTTCTGCACCACGGAATCCTTCAAAACCCACTACACTCCTCACCCACCCTCCCGATTCCTCTCCCAGCAGAAATCCATGACGCTGCCAAGGTTATCACATTCACAGGCGGGAACAACCCCGTCTTGCCTATTAACTGGAGATTCGCAGAGAGTATTAGTGCGATTAAGGGGTTTCAAGGAGCGATGCTGAATGTGTTGATGAAAAGGAGAGGGGATGTGGAGGCGTATGAGAAGATCGAGATTAACGTGTGAGTGATAAAACCCTGCCAAAAGTTCAAGTTCATTGTCAAGTCTGACCGATACCCATTAAATTCATGATTATTCAATGATGGCCTCTTTCGCAGGGATCATGCATCCTTGTTCATCTTCTCTGTTCTGCTTACTGTGATTGATCCTGGACACGAAAATGTGACGTTGGGAACTAAAGACCAGTTACACAAGATCATCCCCGATGGCGACAAATTCAAAGCCTTCGACTCAAAGATCAGCAACGCCTGCACGAATATATACAGAACCAAAGAGGGGAAATTTTTTCATCTGCACGGTGAGCTCAAGATTATTTTGATAAAGCGTTTATCTGAAGAAACTGACCTAAACTTCGTTGAAACCAACAGGGAGTTTAAATCCCGCCATTGCGCTATCAGCACTTTCTATCTCAAAGACGTTGTCTTCGGACTCGGATTCCATGGCTGAAGTTGTATCGATTTACGCTTCCGCTATTTCGCAATACTCTGCTCCGCAGCTCGAAACGCTCATGAACGACCAACACCGCCAAGCTGGGACGACGTGCCAGTCACCTCAAGAATACAGAGACAGCGTCCACGGAAAGGCAAACGCACACGTTGGGCTGTACGAAATTCACCACATACCCAACGAGACGCAAAAGGCAGGGTGGTGGGACAATCGTGCATCAGGGACTACTGGGGTACAAAATGGAGGCGGGGGTGGAAAGTTACGACCACTACAAGGTTTGAAGATCGTCGACCTTAGCCGGATCATCGCAGCTCCTACCATATCCCGTGAACTTGCAGAATTAGGCGCCAGTGTGATGCGCATCACGTCTCCCAATGTTACAGATGCGACCGACTTGCTAATTGATTTGGGATGGGGGAAGTGGAATGCATATTTGGATTTGAAAACGAAAGGAGGACAGGAGCGATTGAGAGAATTGATTTTGGAGGCTGATGTTGTTGTGGATGGGTATAGACCGGGCGTGTTGGAGAAGTATGGGTTCGGGAAGGAGGGCGTGTTGAACATAGTGAAAGGGCGTGAGAGAGGTATAATTTATGTTCACGAGAATTGTTATGGTTGGAATGGTCCGTTGAGTGGCAGAAGCGGGTGGCAGCAGATTAGCGATGCTGTGGGTATCGATTTTGTTGGCAAGAGGGTTGATACTGATTCCAATGCTTCCCCGACAGCACTGCGGTACTTCATATGAATTTGGCAAGGCTATAGGTTCAGATGGGCCTGTGACTCCCATTTTCCCTAATTCCGACTATTGGTGCGTCTTGGTGATTCAAGCACTGTCACAGAGCTGATGGCAAACACATCACAGTACTGGAGCAGCAGCAGCAGCAGGCGTAATGCATGCTCTCATTGAACAAGCTGAAAAAGGAGGCTCCTTTGTAATCGACGTAAGTCGGGTTTCTGCCTGGGCTAAAGGCTCGTCTGACAGAATTACCAGGCCGCATTGAACTATTATTCCCAATGGCTCATCAACAGTGTTGGCACCTATCCTGAACCTGTCTGGGAGTCCTTGTGGTCAGAATATGGAAAACTGACATTCAAAGCCTCCGATAGCATGATGTTCGTTATGATAGGCCCAGTGATGGGTCTGATCAAGGAGAGGAATGGAGGTCGACTTTTCAGCGAAGAGTTCTTTGAGGTGAGCGAGAACAAAGCCATCGGGAAGGCTGTCAGGAAGGTCAAGCCAGTGCTGAGGTTCGTCGACGAGAGGGTACGATTGGGGTATAATGTGGGCTTCAGAGGCAATGGAACGGACAAAGCAAGGTGGCCAGAAGACTTGATGACTGAGATTATTGATTGAAAAGAAAACCCTTTGAATTTGTGAAACCAGCCAGAAGTCTGATTAGCCCATAACAAGTGCCCATGTATTAGTATCGCTAGATCCAGATTATATTAAAAAATGAACAGCTAGAATGGCAGAGAAGGACTGTTTTGAAGGCATGCTTCCTGGGGAGAACTCGCTCTGTCAGTGTTGAACGTCGAGGACAGTTCCTGTCAGCCGTCCATCAATAATGAAGCGGAGATTGAATATGTTAAACTTTCAATCTCCGATCTGCATCCATTGTCGCTGTGACTCGGTGTCTGCGCTTGGACTGCACCAACCTTTCCTGTGGACTGTGATACGCATTGGCTGCTGGTTGTATTATATTCTTTCCCCTCATCTGTGTCCTCAACGTACCCCACGGGACATAATTTACAGAAATTATTCCATACGATCAGCGGCAACGGGTTGTCAACAAGTTGTCAACGCTTTAAACACGAGGTCGTGCCGAGCCTGGGACCAATTCTTGCAAATCAATCACCTGCTTTCAGGCATTTTCTCATTTAGCACCAGAGTTGCAGTGGGCTTTCTTTCATTGGGGTTGGTTCTGTACTTCCACCACTATCGCCGCTGCCTTACGAAAAGTCGTCTATTCACCTTCTGGTCCATCCTAATAGACGACCAGCTGTATACCCCAACTACGGAACTCCAACTCTGCATCCTCCATAAAACTTTTCCTCAAAATTCCCGAAAAGAAACCCATTACGACACAGAAAATATGACCGCACCTTTTTCTTGGACAGATACAATCAACGTCGCAATTGGGTCTTGTCTACCATGTCTCAAACCCCAATCCATCGCTTTATCTCCAGAATCTGAAGACGAGTCGCGACAGCACCATGACCCGGCTATTAACCGTATACCCCGTGCCAGACCCGACGAGCTCCAAGGTCTCCTCAGAGACCCAGAATCAACTGATGGAGAAGCCGAAATCCTCTCCCTTCACTCCAACCCTGGGCGATCTAATAATAAAAATAGGAAGAAGGCTGCTAGGAGAAAGAAAAAACGGACTGGCCTGGATGGTGGAGAAAGTAGTGGACCGCGACAGATTACTCTCTTTGGGTACAATTTGTTTGGAAGACGCGATAACGGCGTGAGGCTAGAGGATGGGGACGATGCGATTTATGGGGATTCAGTGAGGAGAACGAGGAGGGCTGGCGGGGATGGAAGGGATAGTGGCGAGGAAGCGGCCACTAGGACGGTTTCAACTTTCGACTCAGATGCCGCACCGCTAGATCCAGAAACTATCGCTGCGCTATCTATGTCTTCGCCACCACCGGGCCCCGTACAAGCTTTAGAGCCAGACACGCCTAGTCCAGATCAACCCTCTACGACATCTACTACAGATGCGACATTACCCACCTCTGATCCTACAACCCCAACCACACCTATTTCTTCTGAAGAAGCTGCCAAATCAGAGGCTCAGCGTCTACACGAAAAGGCCCTACGCAAAGCTGCCCGTCGCGAACGACGCGCAGCACGCGAAGAGCAGCGTCTCGCGGAGGCTTTTGCTGCTAATGCCAAAGCTCAACTTGCCTTGGGCTTGGATATCAATGGAGCTGAAGCTGAATTTGAAGGATTCCAGGGTAGCGGTGGTGTTGGGGTTGCACCTAGCGCGTTGAAGAAGCCAAAATCAAGGTTGAGGTCTGATTCGGTCTCTGCTAGTGGGAGCGGGAGTACAAGTGGGAGCACAAGCAGGACTGGATCTACTTCGAGGTCTGGGAGACAGCGCCATTCGATTTCGTATGGGCAGTCGTCACCATACATGCTGTCTGGCGTACCTTCTCCTCTTGGCCCCGGATCTAATTTGAATGCGTACAACACCACAACACCTCCCCTTGGTTTACCCGTTGTGAGCCCCCAGCAGCAAGACGACGACGATGATGATGCGGATTTAGATGGTGGGCTCTATGCTTCTCGGTCTGGGAGGAAGTACAAAGCTGGCGGAAGTGGGACTGGAGGATCTGATTCCAGGAGTCGGACGTCTGCGTCGCGGAGCGAGCGAGCATCGGGTGCTGTGGGTGGTTACCAACCCCAACTACAGCAACACTTCACTACTGTACCCAACTCTCATTCGCAGCTTTATACCTCTGTGAACGGCCGATCGCCTACTGTGCCTCAATTTGGCGCAGGTGTCGTTCACGATCCACGTGGGCTGCTTGATCGTAATAAGAAGACTTCTTCAAAGTCGCATTCTGCGTCATCGAGGACGACGAAATCGCATTCTTCTAATGCTTCTGTGACGCTTTCTGCATCGGCACCACAGTCGCCGTCGTTGGCTTCCCCGTTGTCTTCGACCTTCCAGGGGGCGTCGCCAGTTGTGGGTGCTGGGCCTGAGGTGATTAGTCCGAGTACAGTTGAGCAGGGGCAGGGGTTCTTTGATTTGGATGACGGCGATGAGATGGCTGAATATGCTGCGAGGAGGAGGGAGGAGAAGAAGAGGGAGAAGGCGAAGAAGAAGGAGGAGAAGGAGAGGCTTGCGAGGGAGCGGGCTTTGTCGAATGTGAGAGAGGGTGAGGAGACGAATGCTCAGGTGAAGACGCTGCCTCAGAGTGATTTCCCGATTACGGGCTTTGGTGGTGGGGCGGGGAGGGATGGGGGTAGGAAGATGAGAGATTATGGTGCCTTTTTGGCGAGGAGGGATGAGGAGGCGGGTGATGGGCTCTAATTTGGCCATCCTATGATGGCAGGGAGCTGCGTATGATTTCCCCCCTTTTTTTTTCTGCTTTCTATTCCCATTTCACCTTGTAACCTCTTTGAAGACGATGATGGTTGAACGGATGCGAAAAATCTGTGGATTGTAATGTAATTTTTGTTCTTTTTTCGTTTCTTTTTTTTATTATCTCATATGTATGTTATCTTCATTAACCCACACTCCCTATCATCTATACACTATGCACTCATTGGTTTCCAAACGGATCTTCCATTCTTTTCATTTCTTTTCTGTTCCCACTTCTCCACGGTCTCTTATCTTTCGCTCATCCATCTATCGCATCTTCTCCATTCCTTATTTCTCTCTTTATGACGAAAATTTAAACGACTATAACGATCTTCCTCTTTATACATACAGTATATACTCATTCACCCTATCGCTCCAGTTTGCTTTATGGATAGTGTTGGAGAGATGATACCACGGTGCACGCATGCGCTCACACTAGTACAATATATACATACCATAATGTATCGATTGTGGATAGTAGATGATCCTAATGATAGCCTTTATCAGCTACATATATCTTATTGTTGGCTTTTAAAAATTACAAGGTTCTCGGTATAAAATATAATCTGTAGACCGTTTTTGCAATAGTGGACTCCAGGCGTTGTGGGCGTTGGTGAGAGTCCTTGTCGACTTTTGTTACTTTCTACTTGAGCTTTAGGTGTGAGTTTATACTTTTCTCTTATATTTCACGTTGTGGACAAGCGATGATCAAAATCGTAGGCATACTGTTGTAGCACCAGCACTCGAAGCTGCTGTGCCGCCTTGTTGCCGCTGGGCGTCAAAATCCCCATCATCGAAGCAACCCAATCAGGAAGTTTCAAACGGATCAGATTCCAGAAGAACCAATCAAAATTACAAAGAGACCCGTGCTTGACTTGTTTTTCGTAAGTAATTGTCGTCATCAGTAAGTAGCTTAATCGCAAGCTATTGTTTAAACTACCGTTTACAACCCCGACTAAGCACTAAGTAGGCAGGTTGTGGGCGTACTTGTCTTATTTGGGCTCAATTGGGCAGGAGAGATGATGGCCTTTGAGGACAAGGTCAAGTCTTATCTCGTGTACATATAAATATCGCCCACATTTTTAGTTCCTCGTCCTAATCAACTCTATCTTTCATTCAAGCCTTGATCATATTCTTAATAAGCTTGACCACTCACTCTTGGACAAAATTTCCCTGAATCCAGACCCATGTCCCACCTGCACGACGAACATCATGATGATGCTCAACATGAGGCTCTTGTGAATAACTACCCCTCAAATTCTTTGGAGGAATTCACAAAGGAACTCTGCACACAGGACTGTGTTATAGTGTGAGGACCTTTTCTTCAAGTTTTGCGCCGCATTTTGAAATCATAATCATTTATTGTCCGGCAGATTTATTGGTGACCCCGGTGCAGGGAAGACAACAGTACGTTCTACCAACATGGTTCACCTTTAATTGTAACATCTAAAGATACTGGTGCATTTTCAAGTTCATACATCAACTTACTGGAAAACCGATGAAAGTTCGACCTCCTGAATTACTCCTAGAAGCGGATACTATCGAAGTCGAGTATCATCGAATCGAGCCTGCGTCTTGGACGAGAGGAAATTGCCTCTTCGCTATTGACACCCCTGCTATGGACGGTGACCAAGACGTTACCCTCACTAACAAAATAATGCCTTGGGTACTCTCTGCGTGCGTCGAGTCAAGCCTTCATACTTTTTTTCAGTTGCGTTAAACGATGCAAATATTCAGGACTGAAAAACGGGTGGCTTCGATCTGCTTTGTTTACGTTGTGGATCTCATGCTACCCATCGTCACGCACCGCTTCGAGCGTATGAGGCGTTTCTTCGTTCCATGTGTTGCTGATGAAGTGGCTTACACCGTGATACTGGCGAGCACCAAGTGGTCCAGGTTACCCATGAGGGAAGCTGAAATTTATCAAAAAGTCCTGGAGACAAAAGTATGGAAGAAGCATATTGAGGAAGGAGCAACAGTGCTCAAACTCACCGAGATCGGGCAGCTCGAAAAGGATGCGATTACCAGCGTTTTGCCCCCTCTCCGTCCTTCACTTCCATCATTATCTTTACATGAGCGATTGAGGCTGCGCTTTATAAAGCTCAAGCTCAAACGCGCATTTAAACTGTGATACTTCCTTCGAAACGTATCGTATTGGACGCGTCGATCGCATACTCTTACAAACTTCTACATTACTCCTTGCCTTGAGTTCAATTGCGACCCCTGTTTCTACACAGTCCGTTCTTTGTCTTGTTCACTAATGCTATTGTACGCCTATAGAACAATATTATTGTAGTAATATAATAACGTGACGGAAGGTGGTTCATGGACATTGGCCATGGTTTGAGAACTTGAACCCATTCGCGATTCACGACGTTCGACAAATTCGGGCCTCGGGGTCGCTGAGAATTGTCCTTCAACTGCACTAGTACTAAGTGTTGTTTATTGTGAGTTGACGTGTAACCGGGATTTTGAATTGGTGTCATCGGCACGTTGGCTGTCTAGTGGACAAAGTTGGGACAAAGCATTTACAAGGCGGAATGGTCACGGTGGGAATCACCTGGAACATCACCTGTCGAACACCCACAATCAGCCAAAATAATACGTCTTTGTACTCGATTTCAGTACTTACATACACCTTTCCAGCATGCGACCCGACAGCGAGGCAAAGCTCGGAAATGAATGTCACATCTCTCGTACTCTTTTGTTTTAGTTTCCACATCCTCTCGACTCCTGAATTGTTAAGGCTTGTTGGACCCGGATCCACTCGTTCAGGGAAAGCACTGGAGGCAAGAATTAGGAAGGAAGGTAAGATTTGGCTCCTTAACTCGAAGTACATTAACAATCACTTATAAGGGCTTATCGGAAGCTTCACAAATTTCCACCCTACTAATTGTCGAACGTCCTCTTGGTCTCTGCTGCAGTGCTACCAGTGATTGTTACGATGAAAAAATCCAATGCTCTTGAGAAAAAGCCTGATTTGTTGATCATGTACGTTCGTCTGTCTACACTGTATCTATATCTTGTCTGCTATCCGCTCATTCAAATTCCCGTGTAGAATCCTGGGTTCCGAGGCCTTTAGGCTCGGGTTCTTGTCCCCCGCGTCGGGTTGGGTGCCAAGATTCGACGCTTGGCAACCCACGTGACTCTATGCTCACATGTTTCAATTTGTCCTCATCTCGACTCCTCTCATCTGTACGACCACCATCTCTTCCTCATCGCCTGCTCGCCGCTCCCCAGCTCTGTGCCAATGCCCACGCGACGTGCTCGAAACTTATGCTCTGCTCTCTTTCACAGGCCTTGTTCCTTGTGAGAATTGGAGCGGCACCCATGTACGTTTGTATAATTTTAGCATTCTTCTTAGAAGTTCTTACGCGGTTGTCTTCAGTCATCCATTACCCAAAAACCACGAGTGAGGCCACGGATGACATCACGCTCTTGGTGTCTTACAACCATGTAAATGTGCGCTCTTCAGAACTCCATTATTTGCTCGTTGTCTTATACTCCTTTTCACAGTTTACGACTTTGTAACTAACTCAAATATCTTAATCCCATCTCATTTACCATCAAACATACGAATTCTTTGGACAAAGGTGCAAACTCCACATCATCGTCTGTCACAGCGAAATAGAATGAGTATGGTCATTATGGGTGAAATATTCATTAGCAAAGCTCACCATACGTCTCACCAACACCCGAATAGTTGTGCATATTAACAAATGTGCTCTCAGGAAGCTCGAGTCCCTATGCAAGGAGCCTAAATATTGGATGAAGTACGCTTTCATGGTTGTGGCGAGCGAAGGCTTCAATTTCGGGCAAGAAAGGGTGAAGCGCTGGAGGATGAGCCTTTTTCATTACGTCTCGTTAACTGATGCAGGCTTTAGTAACGAGGTTTCCAGTATATAATCAATTCGCCCACAACGTACTGTTGTAGTGCTCGATCTGATCCCTGACACCTCCATCAATGTGCTTCAGCGATCATATAAGTAATGGTGGGCTGAAGATATTATTTAAAGCTGTAAAGAGCTCACCTAGTACTATTGTAACTTGAAGCCTTGATAAGATCCTGTTGCTTTGATGTTGCCATTGTAAGCTTACGCCGACGTGCAGCGCAAAGTACGTGTCTCACCTGGAATCCGTTGATTCCCAGGTAACAATCTCTTACTAAACTACCTTACTCGTGCAGATCAAACTCTATGGGATAGTTCAAGCCTTCTGTGAGGGTTGTCTCCCTTCAAACGCGTAAATTAACTTTGCTCTTTCCTACGTCCTAGCCCACTCCCCTGTTGACGTCCCTTCCCTCTCGCCCGAGAGACAAAAGCTCATTCAGGATGTCAAAGACATCATCGGTACCACCAGAACCATATTTTTGGACAAGAATGCCGACGAGCTGTTTCAGAGCTGAATATGGCACACTAGGAGTGTGGATACCAGCAGTTTGAAGGATGAAAACCTCAAAGAACTGGCCCCTGTTGATGCCAACAAGGCAAGAGGGGATATGGACCAAGGTTTGTGTTCTTGTCCAAATTCATGAAGACTTGGGCCTTATCGCTGTGCTGCAGGCAGGCAAAGTCTACGTTAATGGCGAAAGGCCTCGGATCATGCCGCGCGCAGCGTCGGTCCCATTTCACATGTGCAACTGGGGCTGGGAAGAGCACGGTGAGCAAACGTCATCGGAGCACACAATTTTCACTTCTCAGTGATTTATATCCAGCTTGCAAACAAATTGCTTCGTCGTGAAGTCATGTCGACGATTGAAAACTATCAAGATTCCGTTACACAACAGGTTGAATGTTGCGCCATGGACAATTGTCCGCAGTTTCAAGAACTAGCCGAGAAATTTGTGGAAGAACAGTTGTCGTCGACACGCCAGGATTCGATGACAACGTCCGGGAAGACTTGGATATCCTGAAGCTGATTGCTGATTGGCTCGTCGAAGCGTTAGTGACCTGTCTCATCCGGGTACTATTGATAAATGATGCTCAGTATATCTCATAGGTACATGAGAAGAGACGCAATCGCTGTCCTCATCTACGTTCATGATATCTCAGTGGACAGGTTTCACGCATCGGCAGTAAAAAATCTTGAACTATTCAAAGGACTAACCGGCCAATATTCGTTTTCAAATGTGGTCATTGGCACCACAAAATCAAATAGACTAGCTTTGGTGCCGGGAGGAGTTGAGGAACGACTCCGCAATCTAACGGACACCAAATGGGCATCGCTGGTTGAAGGTGGTGCTACAGTTGGGAGCCTTGACGGGGATTTCTCGTCGGTTGCAGAGATACTGCTGAACTGCATGAATAAACCAGACTATATGCCCGTTCTACTTCAGGTCGAGCTGATCCTTCAGCACATGGGGCTTCAGAAAACGGCTGCAGGACGATCGCTTCTGCATTATACACTCAACAGAGTGCTGGGAAACGGTGGGGCAGAAGCACACGACCTTCTAATTGACCACAAAAAAGTGAAGGCGGCGATTAAAAAACTCGAGGAGGATGATAAACAGGCATCGCTCAATGAGATGACGACGGAAAAAGTAAAACAGCTAATGATTGCTGAAGAGTCAAGGACAAAAAATCCCAAGAATCGTACAATTGGAAGTGCCTTAAAGCGTGTCTCGAACATGGTAGCTTCATTTCTTAAAGATCAACATTAGTTGTTTACTATATGATCGAACCTTCTGTACATATTATCCTCCCAACACTATTAATGGCCAGATCCAGATGTTTGAGCTCTTTTTTACGATAGTCGGCGTACCTTTCGGTTAGAATGCGATAATAAAACAATTCCCTGACTAACAAAGTCCATGACGAATGACCAGCCAGAGAGCAATCATATGAGTCCGGGTAGTAGTAAAAGTTGAAGGTTTAGTAGTGATGATGCATGATGTCGCATCTCGAAGGTGTTCAAAATGGCACTAAATCCGACAGGAGAGATCCGTCCATGTTGAACATGTCGACAAAATGGTTCCAGAGCAAGGGGTTGAAAGTAGCGGACGGTACAATATAGAGAGGATAGTCGGGGTCTGATGTCCAATGATTTAAGCAGCGAACCAAGATGGGGTGTTTAACCAAAGTTGACCCGATATCCCATGTAGTATTTTCAATGGAACCCTCGAATCTGCCATGCGCAAATTGGAAAGCCACTTGTAGATAGAAAGCATGGCCCCAATGCAATAAACGACGTGTCTCTGTCGTGCTCTCGAGCCTCCTAATCATCCACTTTTCCATCGTACCAAAAAGATCATTCCAGAAGGTTTCCGGGTCGGTCAATTCAAGAGCGCCTGGTAGAAGTTGTCGCCAGACGATGGACCAGAGGAGGTTCCATTGGGAAAAGGATAAGTTGTCACCCCGTTGCTGTAACCGAAGAAGCCGGTACAAAAGCTGTCGTTGGACATCTAGCAAAATCACGGGGTAAAATTGTGTTACATGTACATTGGTGGGCATGCCCCAACAAATGCTACTCACCGTGATTCATTTCGAGACTTGGGATGTTATCCCAGTATATTTCAGGGATGCCTTTTCGATGCCAGCGCCGAGATTGGACAGCAATGCTTTCGTCGTTTATAGCCCGTATATAGAGCTCCATTCGATGTTGAGATAGGCGACATGACTGACGCATAAAGATATTTTTGTCGAATTCTCGGAGGAAAGCCAGCAAAGCCAGCTCCTTTGCCCATGAACCTTTCAATCCTGTCAGAGAATGTTGCTTTGCCGCTTCAATGGCAACATCCTCGACACCATCCGATTGGGGGTTGATCACTTTGTCGTTTATGTACCAAATTTCCGACAATGACTGCTGCGATACGCACTCATATACAGCTTCCACCGATTCGAGGCTGTCTCTAAATGTTCTAGCAATCCAGGCGAGCGAAGCTGCTGTGGGGGGGACTCTGAAAGACAATGGCCGAGGAACCTTTTGGTCTTTCCGGAATTCCTGTAGCGCGTTGTCCACACTTAGCCAAGTCTTTACACGTATGAGGCTTTTAAACCTTCCAACAAGCCCGTGCTTTATGATGGAGCGGCCTCGAAGAGGCAGTGGCTCTAGGACCCAAATACCAACCGGAAGAAGTAGAAAGTAAAGCGCTCGTTGAAATGCCCATGACTGAGGTGATTTGTAAGGGCAAGGGTTGGTATTGCAGTGAATGGAGGCATATAAATGACATATTGACGGCGATATAGTTGTTATGAGGAGGAAAAGGAGGATAAGGAGGACGATGGTGCCAACGGTATAGGCCATAGGTGGATAGCGAGCGAGTAGAAAGTCGACAAGGCCGATTAAAAACAGAACAAGGGCAACCTGAATCAAAACTGGTAGCATAAAAAGCATGAATGGAACTTTCCAAACTAACAGACCTTCGTATTTGAGCTGACGTTTGGCAAGGGAGTCGTCTGGTGTGGTGGCCACAGAGCCTTGAAACTCTCGAATCCATTGGAGGCATAGAATACCGATCGATGCAGCCATCAAGTTGAGTACCATGCTGATGTATATCAAAGCATTTATTCGAAACGCTTGTGGTGTAACAGCGAAAGGTTGAAAGACGGCTGCCTGCTGAGGATAGGGGTTGTTACCAGATATACTGGCATTTGGGAAAGCGGCGCTGAGTTGAGAGCTAATGTGTAACAATATAGAGGTGGAAGTCATGTCAGGTTCTGCTTGAAGAAGGTTGCCCGTTTCGACTGCAAAGGCTGTTGACACAGCGGAGAACAAGCCAGCCTGACGAAGAGGGTGTAAGTAAGTTTGAAAACGTCCACGCGAAGTCAACAACTAACCACAATCAACAAATTCTCCACCTCGTCCTTCCATGATGCACACATTGTAGCGTCGAAGTCTTTAACCAATGTCGAGCACTTCGACCAAGGATCACCATTCCCCTGTGAAGAGTAGTTGAACGGCGAGTTTATACTCCACGGCTCGTCCTTCAGCCAAATTTTTGGATGTATAGACGGATTTTCCATCAGAGGGTACTTCGGTGGTGATCAAGACTTCGAGATCGGGTGCTTCTTCCTCTGGAGACGACTGCGTTGTTTCAAAAAAAGAAAGAAAGATTTCTACAGGTTTGTTATGTAAAGAACACGTAATGGTTGATTATTGTGTGGAAAATGCAACAAGTCAAATGTGTCAACGTGAAGCAGTGAAACTATGGAGCGGTCACTACACTCCCGTCGGGTACCTACGTGTCGTCCAGCTTGAATTCAGCTTGAATTAATCGATAATGCTAGGTCGGTATGTTGCATCAGACAAATGGTCATAATCCACCGCCATGGGTTCAGGAACACCCACAATGGTTGCACTCTCACCGTCCAAGTGAGATTGAATGTTGAGCGTGTCATTCACATTAGCCAACTTTGTTTGCAGCAGGCCAGACGGTTGTTGCGAAGCTCCCTCGATAGGGAACTCAGACCCATAGTTAATAAACAATTCTTCGCCGCTTTGTATCGGTCGACTGGCATAGATTCCAATGCGGTGTTGACCATTGACGAGCATAACTATCGTTGAAAGTGAGTAAGAGTCGAAAGGTCATAATTGTGACAGAGGACTTACGGCGACTTTCACAGTTGGGCATAGCGCTGTGATTGATGAATCTGGCTTCATTACCAGCTTGTGCGCTGTCTAAACATGTATCTGCTGCAAGGCCGAATACATAGCATCGTCCTACATGAAATGCTCGTGGTCTGATAGTGGACAACAAGATGAATCGATATGTCGTTCTTTGGGCTGTAGCTGGGGAAGAGGAGAGAGAGACCGGAAAACGTACCCTCTTGATCGAACTGTTGGTTCAAATACAACCTCCCCGACATACTCTATTTTATACGGATTTATATATGAACAGTTTATCAGATAAAAACGGGCAAAAATCACCTGTAATTAGTTGACGGGATTTGCACGGCTCTAAGATGAAAAGACCAAGGCCGTATTTGCTTTGTTTGACCTCGGTAGTCTGCGGAAACGTTAATCGTGAATCTGATGCACATGTTCGACAAGACAAACCTTGAACAAATTTCTTTGAATGGAGACATTACGACAAACATCCGAGTTTATATCTGGGCGATTGTTTAACAAAGGAGTGAGCTGGATCAGTTGACATTATCAAGATAACGGTTACCTCTGAGGAGATGTTATTATATCAGGCGGAATAAAAAAAGAGGAAGTACTCACTTTGCCTCACAAGAGAGACATAGTTCGGGGTCGCATTCCATGTGTGCCTTGAAGCATGCACATTGCTTGGTTCCGCAGACTTTCCCTAGCTTCCCGCATTTACAACCAGTCCAACGACGGTTGCCTATGTTCGCGAAAGTGTAAACATCAACCTTGGAGTTTGAGTATCATGGACGAGGACGAAACTAGACTTACATTTATTACTGCATCGACAAGTGCTCCAACATCTAGTTTTGTTGTGAGAGCATGGGCAATTTGCCGCACTGCTGCAAGGGCCAGGATGGGCACAAGGTTCATGTCTGTTTACCCAATAAAAGTTCAGGTAAGTTCAATGACGTTGGAATAATCTCGGTATCTCACAGTGGAACAGAAAGGAGACTAGAATCCTCTGCCGCACGGATACAAGCATATGAGAATCATACACACAAAACATAAAAAGGACATATTGAGCTCACCGACGACCCTTTTAGATGATTTTGGGAATGCACCATGTTTTTTCGAATCTTGGAAGAAGTATTGCCTATTCTTGTGAACCTAATATTTTTTCTAGCTTCAGGGCGGGCAATCCATCAAGAATAGTAGGTAATCTCACTTACATCCCTGCAAGTCTTCTTCAGTATTGGGGCGATATCGCAACTCGGCGCATCTGGTGAGGTCTCCAAGATCATGGATAGGAGTTCGTGATCATCATCTGTCCAGATCCCGGGCTATATTGTACACGCGTCAATGAGCTGCGGCGCTTCGAGAAAAGACAGTAAGCACACCAGTCCAGAAGGTGGATTAAGGATACAATCAATGCCACAAGGTTTTGGTATAAGATCAGTCAGCTTCTCATGCGGGACTGTCGGAGGAATAGGAACGGGCGGAGGCATGTCAGAAGCTTAAAGAAGAGTTTATCAGTAACCAAAGACAGCGACAGCACAAGGAAGACGGATTACTATGTGTAAAGCAAAAGCCAGTTACGCAATTTGGGTGGCTGCAAAAGTTGGAAACGTAGTAGTTGAAAGGCTCTCTGGGTGACTTATTTTGTGGCTGTAGCGACGTGGTAGTCAGTGGATCTGTCCTTGGAAGCGGCCTGAGGTCCTCAAAGTTGCGCCACTTGGGAAGATCGCTAGGACAGACAGGTAATCAGTGCCTTGTATTGTTCAGCATGGATACTCACATACCGTCGGAGGCTACATTTAACAATCTGGTCCGTTGACAAGGGCAATATATTGCTTTGGTCAACGGTTTCTCGGGTCAGATGGTAGTCAGTTTGAAGCCTGCGCAGACACTCGATGAGGATGACTTCCACTGGCGGATCAAACGTGCATCAGCAGAAAAATAGGAGAAAAAAAATTGGGTGTACTTGCTGGAGGGGTCTGCATTGTGGGCTGGTATTATCCATGATATATGTTTGTATTCCTCAAAATCAAAAGTATAGTCGTATTTTGAGTCATCGGAAAAAGGAAGAAACGGAAGGTTATCTGGGTCATCTCCGACCATTAAATTCCTGGAACTAGGGGTACATATGTCGTATGCTGCATGTGGCTTAACCTGGGGAACTTTTATCACTGGCCTTGATTTGAGGGTATAGCTGGTGGTTGAGCCAGAAGTGGCGTGAAAATCTGTAAAGTCGAAGGTCAAGGGATCCTCAAGTATAGGGGTCTTCGTGCGAGTATCCGTAGGTAAATTTGATAGGTTACATCCTAGGGACCGAGAGATGCGCCGATTACACCGTGATAGCTCCTCAAAACGCCGCTGTATGTTGGTTTTTGACCAAGCCGAATATTCGTCGAGAACAGACGTATAGACCAAGAGAATCAAGTCACGAGTCTCCTTCATATTAGGCCAATGGGAATTGGCTATACCATTCGGTGCTGATGCCTCATATTCCATTGCAATATTGCGTTAGATTATAAGATCAAGGTCGAGTCAACGGGTGATTTTGTACTAGAAATCAGGATTCAGGGCGTTTAAGAACAGAGCAGCACCAAGACGCGGGGCAAGAAAAGACAAGATATTGAAAAAATCCTGGAGAAAACCGCGACAAAAGCCAGAGATCCAAGTCATGCAAAAATCAACCCAGACGTTGATGAGTGAACAAGAACAAAGGCGACGAATAAGCGCGTCCAACCGAACGCGTTTGTTACTGTGTCACAGTCGCGTTACTATGTCAAGTCTTGCTAAGTCCCTCCATCACATTCATAAAGAAAAACGTAGTAAAGCACCATAAATTTCGCCTCTCTTTGCTCCATGTCTGTTACACCAGAAGAAAAAATTTAGAATAAGCAGAATGTGGTCTAAAATTGAAATTTCGTGAATGACTCGAGTCACTCGACTGATGACGATGACCACGAATGACTAAACAAGTAAATTACATAATCAATAATTTAGAAAATTCTGGCCTGTTCAAAGTTGGAACTCCTTACGCATCGTCGACCACAACGACCAACTATGTCTGGACGAGCTGGACGACCAGATCTTTCAGGATACAACTATGGGGCCATCTCCTCCCTAGTGCTTATGGCCGATAAGTCGGCACTACCACGCCGCGACAAGGAGCCAGATGGTGCCCCAACATCACTTGCTGGGCGTATTGACCCAAAAGAAATGGGTTCGCGCGTCAAGCGTCAGGCTCCAAAGGATTTGGAGAAGAAGAAGAAAAAAGCTGCGGAGAACGTAGATCCCTCAGAAAAGCAGGCAGCTAAGAGGAAGGCAGAGCTAGGGGGCTTTGGTTATGCGGATATTATCGAGGCAACGCAAGACGTAGAGGGACTGACATACCGACCCCGGACGGCCGAAACGCGCGAGGTTTACCAGCTCATACTCTCAGCAGTACACACCGCTCTCGGAGACCAAGCACAGGACATTGTCCGTAGTGCTGCTGATACTGTGCTGGAGACGCTCAAAAACGAAGGCATGAAGGATTTCGACAAGAAGAAGGAAATCGAAGAAGTTGTTGGGCCTGTTACCAGCGAACAATTTTCGCAACTCGTCAACCTTTCCAAAAAGATTACTGACTATAACGCCGAGGATGAAGAAATGGCCGACCCGGATCGTGAAGCAAAGGAGGGGGAAATTGACGAGGAAGGTGGTGTTGCCGTTGTTTTTGACGAAGAGGAACAGGAGGAAGAGGATGATGAGGGCTATGAAATTCGCGACGAATCGGACGAAGACGAGGAAAAAGAGGAGGAGGAGGGAGAGGGTGCACCAATGGAGGCAGAGGACCAGGAGGAGGACTTGGTCATTGGCGGAGAATCCTCCAAGGCAGCAAAAGTCAAGGCGGACAAGGACGTAGTTTCTCCACATTCCATCGATGGTTTCTGGGTACAGCGTCAGATATCGGAGGTGTACCCTGACCCCGTCACCGCTGCCGACAAAGCTGCATCGGTTCTCAGCATCCTTGGTTCAGAATCGAGCGCCCGCGACTGCGAAAATCAGCTTATGGAGCTCTTTGACTATCAGAGCTTCCACATTACCTCGAAGTTCCTCAAGAATCGTGAAGTTATCGTTTGGTGCACAAAGCTGATGCGCAGTGATGCTGACGAGAGGGTAAACGTCGAGGTTGCAATGCGCGAGAAAGGTCTCGGTTGGATTCTTCGCGACCTTGCGGGCGACAGACAAGCCAAAGCTGTCAAGTCAGACGCTATGGATGTGGATGAAGTCAAACCTGCAGTCGTACCCAAGACCGCCACTCTTGCTCCAGGCTCTACGGTGCAACCTAAGCGCACAGTTGATCTGGAAAGCATGGCTTTCTCGCAAGGAGGTCATCTTATGTCAAACAAGAAGGTTAAACTTCCCGACGGTTCATTCAGACGCGCCAAGAAGGGTTATGAGGAAATCCACGTCCCTGCGCCTAAATCCAAGCCCGTTGCGGAGGGCGAGCTCGTAGAAATCTCCACATTCCCACCCTGGGCACGCGAAGCGTTCACCGTTCCCCGACTCAATCGCGTTCAAAGCAAACTCTTCCCCATTGCCTTCGGCACTGATGAACCGATCCTCCTGTGTGCTCCTACTGGCGCTGGAAAGGTAAACCCCTTGCATTTCCCGTATTATTATTTACTGATAAGACTATACTTTAGACCAATGTCGCCATGTTAACTATCCTCAACGAACTTGGCAAGCACCGCGATGAAGCAACTGGACAGTTTGATTTGGACGCTTTCAAGATTGTCTACATAGCTCCGATGAAAGCTCTTGTTCAAGAAATGGTCGGAAACTTTACCCAGCGCTTGAAGCCCTATGGCATCACAGTTGGAGAACTCACTGGAGACTCGCAAATGACGAAGCAGCAGATCCACGACGCACAGATCATCGTCACTACTCCTGAGAAGTGGGATGTCATCACTCGCAAGCAGACTGATACGAGTTATACCAACCTTGTCCGCCTCATCATCATTGACGAGATCCATCTTCTTCACGATGAGCGTGGTCCCGTTCTGGAGAGTGTTATTGCCAGGACCATCCGTCGCATGGAGCAGACTTCAGAGTACGTCCGTCTTGTCGGTCTTTCTGCCACCCTCCCCAATTACCAGGATGTCGCGACATTCCTTCGCGTAGACGAGAAGAAGGGTCTTTTCTATTTTGACGCATCATATCGTCCTTGCGGTCTTCAACAGCAATTTATCGGTATTACGGAGAAGAAGGCCATCAAACGCTACCAGGTCATGAACGAGGTCTGCTACGAGAAAGTTTTGGAGCAATCCGGAAAAAACCAAACTCTCGTCTTCGTCCACTCGCGAAAGGAGACTGCTAAAACGGCTAAATTCCTGCGTGATATGGCCATCGACAAGGAAACGATTACCCAATTTGTCAAGCCTGACGGTGCAGTTCGCGAGATCCTGACTGAAGAGGCCAACAATGTGAAGGACAACAACCTCCGGGATCTTCTCCCATTCGGTTTCGCTATCCATCACGCTGGTATGTCAAGGGAGGACCGTGGTCTTGTTGAAGAGCTTTTCGCGGATGGTTCGGTGCAGGTTCTTGTCTGTACCGCTACTTTGGCATGGGGTGTCAATCTGCCTGCCCACACGGTCATCATCAAAGGTACCCAGATCTATAACCCAGAGAAAGGTCGCTGGGTGGAACTATCTTCTCAGGACATGCTTCAAATGCTGGGACGCGCCGGTCGACCGCAGTTCGACACCTACGGTGAAGGTATCATCATCACTAACCACTCTGAATTACAATACTACATCAGTCTGCTCAATCAGCAGCTCCCTATCGAGTCCCAGTTCGTGTCTAAGCTTGCGGACAACCTGAATGCGGAGATTGTGGCAGGAACTGTTAGGAATCGTGATGAAGCTGTCCAATGGTTGGGATATACATATCTGTATGTCGTCTTGAATTTCTTCTCGTGTTATATTGCTCACTTCCTTCTCCAGCTATGTTCGTATGCTCAAGTCCCCGGCTTTGTATGGTGTTGGAGGCGACTACATGGAAGACGATGAGGGGCTTATCCAGAAACGAGCCGATATTGCTCATTCAGCTGCCGTTCTTCTTGAGAAGTGTCAGCTCATCAAGTACGAGCGCTCAAGTGGTAGATTCACTGGAACTGAACTCGGTCGCATCGCCTCGCATTACTACGTCACATACAATTCAATGATGGTTTACAACCAACATTTGAAGCCAACCATGTCGACCCTGGAGCTATTCAGAGTATTTGCTCTCTCTAATGAGTTTAAGCTCCTTCCAGTGCGCATTTTCTTTACCGTTTGTCTTTATGCCGATGACTTATTCTCTTTTACTTATTAGGTCCGTCAAGAGGAGAAGCTTGAGCTTGCCAAGCTTCTCGAGCGCGTTCCCATTCCAGTCAAGGAGAGCGTGGAGGAACCTGCTGCAAAGATCAACGTCTTGCTTCAGGCTTACATCTCCCAACTCAAGCTGGATGGTGAGTAATGTTAGCGTTCAATCGTGTGGTTTCCGAAGCTCATATTCATGTTAGGCTTTGTTCTGGTGGCTGATATGGTTTTCGTGCAGCAATCTGCTGGACGGTGCGTATCCATTATTGAACAATTTCGAAATCAATCTCAAATTAGACAAACAGTATTCTTCGCGCGATGTTCGAAATCTGTTTGAAGCGCGGTTGGGCTATCCCTGCTAAGGCAGCCCTGGACATGTGCAAGATGGTTGAGAAGAGAATGTAAGTGGATCATAAACACTCTTAGTACTAGGTTCCTGATTGGTTTGCAGGTGGGGTTCTATGACCCCTCTCCGCCAATTCAAAGGTGTTCCAGCGGACGTGATTCGTAAAGCTGAAGGAAAACAATTCGTGAGGATTCATTTCCAATCGCAACGATATTTTTACTGACATCCTTTTCCAGCCATGGTACCGCTACTTTGACCTCACTCCTCCTGAAATCGGTGAACTTATTGGCATTCCCAACGCCGGTCGTCTTGTTCACCGACTTGTTCACAACTTCCCTAAGCTTCAGTACGTAGTCGACTTACTAGTATTTTTTCCTTTGCTGAAGATATTACATAGGTTGCAAGCCCAGGTACAACCTATCACCCGCTCTCTGTTACGGATCGACCTTTCCATTATGCCAGATTTCCGCTGGGATGAGAAGATTCACGGCACTGCTGAGACATTTATTATCCTCGTCGAGGATGTCGATGGCGAAGTCATCCTTTTCCACGACAATTTCATTTTGAGGCAGCGCTATGCCGAGGACGAGCACAACGTCACCATCACCGTACCCATCTTCGACCCTGTGCCACCCAATTATTATATCTCCGTCATCTCAGATCGCTGGCTGCATTCTGAAGTCCGCCTTCCCATTTCCTTCAAGCACCTCATTCTTCCGCGACCTTTCCCCAAGCCCACTCCCCTCCTTGATCTACAGCCTCTTCCTCTGTCTGCTCTTCACAACAAGGAATTCGAGGCTCTTTACGCCAACTCCATCCAAACCTTCAACAAGATCCAAACACAGGTTTTCCAGGCCCTGTATACTACGGACGAGAATGTCTTTATTGGCGCCCCAACAGGCAGCGGGAAGACGATCTGTGCTGAGTTTGCCTTGCTCAGGTTGTGGAGCAAACGCGATCAGCCTCGCGCAGTCTGCATTGAGCCGTATCAGGATATGGTCGACCTGAGAGTCAAGGAGTGGCAGGCCAAGTTCTCGAAGTTGCAAGGCGGGAAAGAAATCGTGAGCCTCACGGGAGAGACCAGTGCTGACTTAAGGCTGTTAGAGAAAGGAGATGTCATTGTTTGCACGCCGACACAGGTAAGACTTACTTTGTTGCTCCAGGAGAAATATCGTGCTTATGACCTTTTAGTGGGATGTCGTTTCACGGAGATGGCGTCAACGGAAGAATGTTCAGAACCTTGGCCTCCTTATCGCTGACGAAGTCCAAATGGTCGGTGGTGAAGTTGGTCCCACATACGAGGTTGTTATCTCTCGCACACGCTACGTTGAACGTCAAACTGGAAACAAGACCCGTATCGTCGCCTGTGGTGTTTCGTTAGCCAACGCCGAGGACCTTGGGAAGTGGATGGGAGCCTCAGAGCACACGATCTTCAACTTCTCACCCAGGTACGTTTTTCTCTCGCATGTTGCTCTAGCATTCAATCTTACATTAATTTCGCATTAGTGCCCGCACACTGGACATGGCCATTCACATTCAATCCTTCACGATTCCTCATTTCCCTTCCCTTATGATCGCCATGTCTAAACCAGCATATCTTGCCATTCGTGAATACTCACCCGCCAAACCTGTTATTGTCTTTGTACCGTCAAGACGGCAATGTCGATTAACTGTGGACGATCTTCTTACTCACTGCTCTGCCGACGACAAGCCTGATCTCTTCCTCAACATCGAACTTGAGGATGTCAGGCCTCATTTGGACCATATTAACGACAAAGGATTGGTGGAGTGCTTGGAACATGGTATCGGTTATTACCATGAAGCCCTCGACAAACAAGACAAGCGAATTGTACAACGTCTGTTTGAATCTGGTGCAATTCAAGTACTCGTGGCTTCCAAGGTGAGCTCATTATTTCCAAATTATCATTTCATATCTAAACATGATTTTAGGATACCGCGTGGAGTCTACCTGTTGCCAGCTATATGGTCATCATCATGGGCGTTCAGTACTACGAGGGCAAGGAGCATCGTTACATCGATTATCCAGTTATGGATGTTCTCCAAATGATGGGCAAGGCCTCAAGACCTCGTGAAGACGAGAACAGCCGTTGCGTGCTCATGTGTCAGCAAACACGAAAGGACTTCTACAAGAAATTCCTTTCCGAGGGACTTCCCATCGAATCCCACTTGGCTACCAACATGTTACACGACTACTTCTTGGCTGAAATTGCTGTCAAGACCATTGAAAATAAACAGGATGCTATGGTATATATTTTTCGTCGTCCCAGTTTACTTGTCGAGTTAATGGTTTGTCACCTAGGACGTCCTCACCTGGACATACTTCTACAAGCGTATGCTTGAGAACCCTAATTACTACAACCTGCACAATACCAGTCATCAACATGTGTCCGACCATCTTTCAGAGCTTGTTGAGAACACTTTGAACGACTTGGTCAACTCAAAGTGCATCACCATCGGTATGCGGCATTTCATTTTAATTTTCTGACAACTCTAATTGTGCGTTCTAGAGGACGAAATGGATGTCTCAGCCTTGAATCTAGGCATGATTGCCGCATACTACAATATTTCATGTACGTTGGGAGTCTTCCTTCTCTTCATGCCTTGACTAATTGCCTTGTAGATGTGACTGTGGAGGTGTATACCCTGTCGCTCAAAGAGCGTACGAAGCTCAAGGGTCTTTTGGAAGTTGTATCATCTTCTGCCGAGTTTGAAACGATTCCCATCCGCCGCCATGAAGAGACCCTTCTTCGCAGAATATATGATCGTGTGCCTGTCAAGCTTGATCAAGCCAACTTTGAAGCACCCCACTTCAAAACCTTCCTCCTTCTGCAAGCCCACTTTTCCAGGTTGCACCTGCCACCAGACCTTGCAGCCGATCAAGTACTGGTTCTTGAGAAGGTCCTCAACCTTCTTTCAGCGTGTGTTGACGTCATGTCCTCCAATGCTTGGCTGAATGCATTGGGTGCAATGGATCTCTCGCAGATGTGCGTGCAAGCGATGTGGGAGACCGACTCGCCTCTAAAGCAGATACCTCATTTCGAACCAGATGTAAGATTTTTTAATCTCTTGATTTAGTTTATATGCTTATGGCCACAAAGGTTGTCAAGCGGTGCAAAGATGCCGAAATCGAGACTGTCTACGATGTTATGGAGATGGAGGATGATCAGCGAAACGAGTTGCTGCAGATGACCCCAGCTCAAATGTACGTACAACCCCAGTCTTCACTCTTAGTGCGTGGACTGACCTCTCTACTTAGGCGAGACGTAGCTGCATTCGTGAACTCATATCCATCTCTGGATGTCAACCATGAACTTGTCAAGGGCGAATACACAGCAGGTGCTCCCATATACCTCAAAGTCGCCCTTGCACGCGACGCAGACGAAGATGACGATGAAAGCGATCAAACGGTTATTGCACCATTCTACCCCCACAAAAAGTTGGCCAATTGGTGGCTCGTTGTTGGCGACTCCGCAACCCGACAGCTGTTGGTCATCAAGAAGGTCACCGTTACCAAAACACTTGCTGTTAAACTCGAATTCTCCCTCCCCAAGGGCAAGCACAATCTCAAGCTCTACGTCATTTGTGATTCTTACATTGGCGCGGATCACGATATTTCTTTGGATCCTATTGATGTGGCGGAGGGTGAAGACAGCGATAGTGACGAGGAGATGGATAGTGATGATGATGAGTAGAAACTTTAGATCGGATCTTTTTGCATGCTTTCGTGTACTTGTAATTTTAATATGCACTTTGTAATATTCAATCTATTTTTTGGTGTGTTATGGCTGAAGTGCATATTCTTCCACAAGTGAAACAGAAATTGGAACAGAAATTAGGATATCGTCCGCGATGTCAGCCTATTAAAGCTGCATCTTCCGAGTTGACACCATGATCTGAAGCAACCCTACGTGCTGCAACCCCCGTTTTATTCTTATAAAAAACGATGTCGCCTTCGTCTTCGACGAAGATGCATTGGGTGAATGATCGATAAAACGCGTACAGAGTTGGCTATGAATGTATCAAGCGTCCTCCACTGGATATACAGGGCACTTTTGACGACTTACCGTCGAATCATAATTGTAGTCATCTTTGAGAACAGTCTTCAGAGCTTCAGTTATTTTAGGGCCATTGACTAATGATCGACCGATGAGACAGAGCAATACAATCAGACTGTTTTCCTTACAGAATGGTGCCCCTGAAAAGAAGTCTATAATATTCATAACAAAGAGCGTCATGAAGAGTTTTGCATGTGCATAGCGGTTATCCACGTACGGTGAGCAACGTGGTCATGGCTGATGTTGTGAAGAAAGAATTGCCCCATCCAACCCAGCAAAGGGCGGTCTACAGTCGCTGCTGCACCACGCACGTATGACCATGCGTCATCGCGGTAATGGGGTATCGTTGGATCAGAGTGATGCATAAACGTAAACATGACTGCACCAGGCCCAGACAATATCGTCAGTCGACTGTTTTTACACCAAAAGGGCTACCCACCAATCCTAGTTACTTAGAGGACATCCATTTACGACAAACCTCACGTGATATGTGTGACA
>NHTK01006025.1:0-42552 GCA_002938355.1 Panaeolus cyanescens | reverse complement strand
TTCACGAAGTACTAGGGAACACGAGGTACTGGTGGATGATAGTAATACTAATTGGATTACTGTTACTATTACTATTACTATCATTATACGTTTCTTTATATACGCCCTCATAGTCGCAGGTAAACGGAAACAGTCGCCTTTATCATGGGATTCTGTCGCCGTTGTGGTAATATCGTCTCAGCATCCCGATGTGTCTGTGGGGGGGCACCTGTTGGTGAGTCTTGCTATACTTTGCATTGAAAAAACCCTTGCTTAGCATGTTGGCCATAGCACCTGTCGTATCATGGAAAACACGGGAACTCGACAGGACTAGTCAGGATAGTTGGTCGAAAACGTATACGGCGGGAAAGCGCTCCGTGTCTCCGTCGAGGCTGAGTGCTGATAAACTTGGCAAGTTCGATGTCTCGAATGCGAATTCAGGTACACCAGATTGGTCCTCGAAACCCTTTCCGACCAACAAAGATCTGCCACCATCATCAACCTCGACCCGTAATTCATCTGCTATAAGGAATAGTGTCTCTGCTCACATTGCCCGGACCACATTGTCTGGTCGTCCTCCTTCGCCTCTCAAGAGATCAACTACCGTTATGGACTCGGACACAGATATCCTTCCTTCATTCCTGCCCCATGAACCGACACTCTCCAAAGTTTATGGCTCTATTTTACAGCCTAAAGATACCCTCCCGCTCCACTCCTGTGCAATCTGTTCTACCATTTTCCCCCCTGATGCAACAATATACCCCAATCCTTCCAGTAACAACACTGATACCAATGGCTTCCTTTGCAAGAACTGCTTTATCACAAATGGTGGATCGAAAGGGGCATGTCCGAGCTGCTCAAGGCCCGTTCTCATTTTAAAAGCCGAAGGGGAATATGTTGAATCTGCCGGAAAGTATTGGCATAAAGCTTGTTTCAATTGCGCGGGATGCTTCAAGAACATCGGAAACAGTCCTATGGTTGATCTGTTAGGGCGACCCTCTTGTGTGGCTTGCTTTGACACTTGCCTTCGTCGCGCCGACCCAACAACACCCAAGAAAGGATCTACAACAAGTAACAACAATACACCGACATCTGTGGCGAAAAACCCAGGAGGCTTCAATTCGGATTATGGGAGAAAAAGCCGCGAAAGTAGTCCAGCTATTGAAGAACTAGAGCAGAGGCTCGGTATATCCAGGTCCAGAGAATGCAGCCCAACCGTCAATCGCTCACAACGGCTACCAACTAACATGGAAGGGTCAGCACTGAGCCGATCTCCTCAAAGAAAAATTGTGTCCAACCGCGTCAAGGAATCCCAAATTTCGATGGACAAATATTTAACGAAATCGATATCCCACCCAGACGACCCCCATAACGCAGTGAGTGATGCATGTAATTTCGCGTTATTGGTCCTTGCTCATACCTTCCAAAGCCATTCGCTCGGGAAAAATGTGGCCCATCTGTACCAAGCTCAGAAGATGGCAAACAGTCATCTTCTGCAAGTAATGTGCTTTTTCCCTCGCCGCGAGCCAGTTCCAACGTCATGGACACGGATAAGAGCACTGCCTCTGTTGCTCTCACCTTTTCCAAATCGTCGACTTTGATTTGCCAGAAGTGCACGCGATCAATCATCAATCCACGAGAGAGCAATCAATTCGTAACTGTACCAGGCCTCGATGAAAATGCAGCTCCGACTGTCTACCATATTGACTGCTTTCAATGTGCTGTTTGCGATGGGGCCTTGAGCGAGCCCAGGCAGGGACATGCCACATTTTCTAAAACAGAAATGGGATTATGCCATCTACAGGTAGGCTTATCGAGAAAACAATACATTGGCATTTTTGCTGAGCTTTCCACAGTGTGTACCGACAGGAACTTCACTGCGATCCTCGACGACTACCAAGCTCTTTCAAGACATAAGCGCGGAGACTGAACTTATATCTGAGGTGTTATCCGCTTCCTCCAGTGGAAACAATACAATCCTACCTGCATCCCGCCGCTACGACCGCCCCGTAATACCTTCTCCTCAGAAGGCTACGTTTCCTCGTTTTGGAGGTTCTGGTTCCTGTCCTGGTTGCCAAAAACCTGTATCACCAATGGAACGCGGTGTTGTCCCTGGACCTCAAGGTACCCGTTGGCATTCCTCCTGTCTTGTATGCGGTGGGAAGAGGTCATTAACGGCTTCTCACTTGCTGGGTCGCCCTCGCGATGAGCGTAAGGGCGACCCAGGATGCGGCAAGAAACTTGACAGTGGAGCAAAAAGTGACGGTGAAGGTGGTGTGTGGTGTCGCGAGTGTCTGGTAGGTTCTTTCTAAAAAGCCTTTCCTATTGTAATTAAGGTTTCTGACTCATGATAGCTGCTTGTTGGTGTCGGAGGCTCACCACAGACTTCTCCTACCAGACCAGCTCCCATTGCTTCACAGCATGTAGCTCGCGTTTCCAAGCTTATTCCCCAGAGCACAGGAACAACTCTGGCGAGACAGTTCACAGGCGTCAACTCGGGTGGAGATCGTGAACTTATTCGTCAATTGACAGGGGGTGGTACAGGCCTAACACGCAGCACCAGCCCCACCAAACAGTTGCGGGCGAGGCCAAAGAGTTACTATGGATAATGGATCCATCTGAATGTTTGTCTAATACTTGCTTTCGATTTTGCGTTTTAGAATCATATGTCGTGCATCGCTTTCTGTATATCTAGCGCGTAGTTGTAGTACAATGTGTAATTGAACGGACCTTGGGTTTGACTGTTGATTTCGAAAATGTGCACTGTTGGACGCCTTGAAATCAATGTGACTAATCATTCAGCAAGTAGGTAAACAGGAGGTAAACTTTAGGGTCCCAACATCGAATGCAAAAAGCAGAATAAAAGCATACACCGAAAACATCCGAAATATGGCAAAATATAGGCCATTCAGATCACCCAGAAAGGAGAAATATTGTTTATGGGTATGTTTGACGCGTAAAGAAATGAAACGTAAAGTTCGTGAAATGAAAAAATTGAGTGGTAAATGGCAGAAAGATAGGTGGAAATCATGTCATGTGCCAAAATACTGAGAGCATTAGAGGAAATCAGGTGGGCTACCCGAGACATCAACCTTGCCATCTAAATCCATTGTTGAATTAGCATCGGAAACGCGAACGCCTGCTTCATTACACTGATTGATTTCCTTGTCTCCCAGACCAAGAGAGTCGCGTGGAATCCATACGATTCTTTGAGGACGGGATATGGCAGGGTGGGCAAAACCGAATGACTCCAACTCGGCATTCTTATCTTCGTCGGTCGAGGGATTGGTAGGTGGTGGTGCATTCCCGTCATCCTCCATAACAAGTACGTTCTTGCCCTTTGAAGAATCGCTGTGCGATGATGGAGCAACGATAACGGCCGAGGGTTTCGCATCAGCAACGGCATGTGTCGGGGATGAGCTGCTTGTTGGATGAGCTGCTTCATCTATTGAATACGTCCTATTTTGTAGGCTCAATGGAAGTGCCTCCAATAGTGGCCCGTATGAATTGTTAATGATCGCATGGAAACCAGCTGTGATGACAATCAAGACGACCATGAGCGCACCCTGAGGAATAGAGCTGGGTTCGTTGTTTTGATCGCGTGCGATGAAAAACAGTGCACAAAGACAGATCTGCTGAATGTAAAGCCCAACGAAAACATGTTGAATGGCCTTGGGATAAAAGAGTCCTCCGGTATCTTGAGTTGATGGTTGATCATAGACGTAGAGGAACAGATATTTGTAGAGCTGGTAGAAAAGAAAGAATGTAAAGCATGCCAGACCATTGATGATCGGGGAGATGATAGAGTATCCCAGAGCTGTTATCATAAATGAGTACCACTAACAATCCGAGGAGAACCGACGTACTGATGACAACGAGAAGAGTGATGGAGGGGAATAGCGTGCCCCATGCAACGGACGGCATGACATATTTAATGCTGTGTACAGAGCGCGGCGATGACCCCAATATAAACAACTTGACATAATAGAGGATGAGGCGAACGATTTGCAGGAACCCTCCTGCAACACCAGTAAGGCCTTGCAAAATTATGTATCTATGGAAGAACGTCAACAGGCTGTGCTAAAAAGGACAGAAGACCAGTGGCATACGTCAAGAAGAATGTCGACGCCTTGGGTAGATTTTGGGCGAGGATATTCGGGATGGACGTAGGATTGTTTAGTAACGGCTCCAAAGATGCAAGAAGCCCAGAAGAAAGCGTAACGATAAGAAAAGAGTGCTACCGAGAGTGTCAAAAGAGTTCACAACGATTAAGATTATACGTACGATGACTTGAAATATGAAGAAACGGGTCATCAATGAGAGTTCCAATCCTGTATACTTAGGAATGCCTTCAAATCTCGCAAATAACCGTAGAACAATGGGTAACAGCATCATTAGAACTGCTAGCAGCACCGGTGGTAAAATGCCCTAAAGAGTCTACTTAGAATCATGTCGCGCAACACTGCTTGGAAAAATAAACGCACGGAAATGATTCCAACGACGACGTTTGGAAGTCGACAGATCCAAGCGAGCCACGATGCAGTACTACAAACAGTAGCAATGTTCGAGATTGCACCAACGAACGCGACTAGCAGAGCAATCAAAAAGATACATTTTGAAGGGAAAGAAATTGACATACCAGGGAATGCCCAAAGAATGATCAGCCCGGCCGTAGCTGCGTAGCTGATTGCCATTCGAATCTTGAAAGAAGTTTAGCGTACAGGTGCATCAGCATGGGGGTATAAATTATTAACCTTTTGTTCGTATGGGTTCAACCCAAGATTGGCCCAAATGACGTCTGAAGGTGAAACTTCAATGTATCGATTACCTACACACAATGCATTGTGAGGGAAGCATTAGGGGGAATACCAAGCATCGACTTACTCATGCGGTAAGGTTCATGGTGGGTAAGCACTTGAACAGCCAAGTGGGCTGCGATCTGCTTCCTGAAAGTAATGAACGCGCTGTTCAGCGGGGGATATTGCCCAGACGCTCCGCTTCGCGTCACACGTTGCTTGACAGCGTCTGTGCCCTTTGCAATTCCACCAGTGACACCCTTTTTGACATCTCCCACAGCGGCCATGGCATGTTTACCGAGCTTTGTGGGGTCGAGAGTTGGGGATTTGGAGACTTTGAGGCGAGGATTGCCGTGTTCGTCAATGGCGGACTCTTCGAGATCATCCAGGTCCACATCACCGGACGAACGTTCACGGCCAAGTGCTTCATTTTCCTCGTCTTGGGGGGGTTCATCGTATTCATGAATTTTCGCCCTTCCTTCTTCCAAAAGCTTGGTGCAAACGGATATTTCTTCCCTCGCCCAATTTATGGTATCGACTTGTTCGCCAGTCAGTCCCAAAAACCCGAGCTTATGTTTCGGTCTTTGTTGCTCTGGGACCTCAAACTCGGCTGTTTGCAGATCCGCTTCAAGATCTGGAGACTTTGCATCCTTCGCTGAGACACCCTTTTCTTTCAACGCCTTCAAACGTAGCTTTGCAGCAGTGCGCAACAGAGCTGCCTCAGCGGATTCAAGTTTAGCAGTAGCGGCGAGCCTGCGGTCGTAGACGTCAGGGAGTTCCTTGAGGTCTCGATTGATCCAGACTTTCTTGACACCGCCCGGTAGACCATCAAACAGCTTGAATAGGGAATTCTGAGAAAGGTATCGAGCAGGAACACCTGTAATGAGAATGGTATTGGCTTGAACAGATTTTGCGTGGGTTTTCTCAATCAAGTGCTGCTGGCGGGTTATTACGAAATGGCGCATTTCCTTCTTTATGTTATGGAAAATCCAAACTAGGGATATTGTCAGTTAAGAGAAAGACGAGACGAGAATACAGGGAATACATACAGGTAAAAAAATAAACAAGGATGAGATGGGCTGCATATCTCTTTTGTTTATCGGGTGCGACATTACCAAAGGTGAACCGATCCAAGCCAGAGTTTCCGGCAACTGTACTTTTGACGGCTGTAATTGGAAGTAGGACTGCCCATGAAACCAACCAAATAGGAAGGAGAGTCAAAGTCATGAATCGGAGGAACCTGACGAAGAAATAGGCATCGAGTCCATTGCTTGCGATGATGGAGCGATAATCAGCATTGAAAACGCGTAAAGGCCAAGCAAACATGGATGAAGATAGGGGACTGGCCCGCTTCCTAAATAGGTGATGAGAACGTGAAGGCTCTTCCAAAATGAATAGGAAAGTACGGACTTGGGGGGCGGAGCATAAGTCCTAGGTTCGTATATAGCTTTGAAGTAAGGCCTCAGGAGGGTGAAAATACCCAGCTGGATAGCGAAGACAGCAGCATTGAAGACAAGAGCTGTTACAAAGGTCGCGGTTGACGCCTTTGTGGCTTCGTCTATGTCGGACCTAGGAGAAAGATCAACAATTTTTGGGGAAGATGAAGGTTAAAAGGAAACTTACATGGCTGAAGAAGGGAAACGAAAGGAATGCAGGAACCGTCTTTATATACATTTTGTAATTTCCAACAGCGCCATTGACGTCTTGCATTGTACGAATTAGGACAAGAACCGATCCTCAGCCACTTTTTCTCACGACCTTTGGATCGGAATATGCCGAGAATAGTAAGAAAGTATCTACCGTTGCTAACAACTTGGCTTCGTTCTCCCAAGTCAAAGTGGAGATTCTACATCTCCCAACCTCTTTCTCAGAGGTCCAGGTTGGACTTTTATTTTTTTTATTTTTTTTTCTTTTTCTTCTTGTCCTGGAGGCATTTATGCATTTCGTACAATGTCAAATTCGACTTCTTTGGTTCCTTCCAGTATCCCACTGAGTGGGGCTGCTGCTGTGAGTATTTTTTAAAAACTTTATCGGCTGGTTTTAACTTGCACAGATCGATTCAATTTTGAGCGACATTCCCCTCTTTTGTCAAGGTATATTGGGAATGGCCGTCTTCACTTTTCTTTTCATTGCTAAACAGGTCAAACTGTACGTGTTTCGTTTCGTTCTGCTCCATACTTTTGACATATCCAAACTAGTATTTCTGTCTTCTTATATGGATCCTCTTTTTTGGCTTTTGCCGCTGCCACATTGGACCTTGGTCAGATCCTCGCAAGAGGTCCTGAAAATACGACTCAGGATATCAGTTTGGGGAATATCGTCGCTTTGTTATTTGCCCGCGAAATATTTTTGGCATTGTCTCTCTCCTTCCTGAATCTTTTCTTTTGGATGTTGGTTGCCGAATGTCCCAGAGAAGAGTGTTTGAGCGCCTCAACCGACTCCGTGTCCACCACCAGCCAGCAATCCATGCATAGTGCCAGTTGGAGTCGATGGGGATTTATAGGTACAATCTTGAAATGGGGCTCGCTTGTGGCCTTGTTATCAGCACCCTTGGTACAGGCCCTTTGGAGATTGATACCCAGCCAACGGAGATACTCCACCCTCTATGTCGCCGAATCCACTGTTCAAACCTCCATTTGCCTCATATTTATTCTCAAATTATTCTTAAATATTTACCTATCTACCTTGCCCACCTGGTGGGACGCTTTTCGTCCACGTATTCCTTCGTTTCTGGCACTGGCACTTGGGACAAGTCTCGGAGTAGGAAATCTCATTCTTTGTACGTTGCTTGTACATACTGTTCCGCCCATGCCTAACACATTTCACAGTTTCCTTCTCCGAATCGTCTCTCGGAAGATTCCTCCGAGCAGTGGAAGTTTACATTTTGGTCATTTACAACCTGCACGCTACCTTCTTCTCTGGCCATAGACAATGGATTCATGCCTCCCTCAGACCCCAGTCTCCCATTGACGTCTTTCCTCTGGAAAAATCTCCTGGTCTTTTGCCGATTGCAGTGAGGTCTTCTCGTAACATTCAAATGCCAAATAGAATGGAGAATGACGCCCTTCCAAAACAATCACCTCAGCACAAATCGCTTCACCGTATTACCTTTCCAGAATCTAAGCTGCAACCCACTTTTGGAATGGCTAATCTGACATTAAACAACATGCCAATCAACCAAGAAACTTTCAGTGCTGCAACTGCTTCTCGTGCACCTTCTTCGACCATAGCAATCTCCTCAGAAGCATTCCAGAACCGGGGTGCGCGGTCTTCGCCGTCACTGGATCAATCCTCCATCATTGATATGACCTATTACTCTGAACCGATGCCTGGAAATGCTCAGTTGATGACTGGGCTTATCGATGGCAAGAGGTCATCCGCAGGTGTTGTGGAAGGTGAAAAGCCAGCCAGCGTGACGTCGCTGGACGAATTGTTTCGACAACGGAACGAAATGGATCGCAATATTGCTGCTCTTCGTCTCGAAGCTACCCAGTCCCAGGTCTTGTCGGGAGACAATTACTCGACGATAGGAGAACCAGCACAAAGCACAATTCGCCAGTCTTCGTTGACCAGATCAGAGTCATTTTCTGGGAGAAGTGAATTTTCTCTCTCTGTTTTCCCTGAACCACCCGCGGCCTCGTCAACCGATATCGCAACGAAATATGTGGTCATTGATTCACCCACCTCTATCAATCAACGAAACACCTACACCATGTCCCTTGGTCCAATTGCAGTCACGTCCGAGGTCGTCGACTCCAATGGTAGTGCCGCCTTGCGTGATATTCCTCAAGGTGGAAAAGATGTCTCAGCTGGTGAATTGGATGTTACGTCTTTCATCGGTGGTAAGTTGATATTGCTTACGAATTGCTTATGACTTCTATAACATTCAACGCACACAGTAGCGACAGAAGCGTCTCAGAAACGAGAGCGATTGGGAGAAACAGAGAATACAATACTCCAGTCGGATGATGAACAAGCTACAACTTCAGCTCCAACAGCAGTGATTGCATCGACAAATGCACTCAGACCGATGATCCTTACATCCACGCGATTGACATCCCATTCCGATAGCGGCGGTGCGATACAAATAAATGCAATTCAGGCGTCACCATTGCGTGCAGATTCTCCTACCAGCGGACTGAAGCCTCTTTTGCTTGGGAAGCCTATATCCTCCATCCCTCCGATGAAGACGGGGACCATGGTTCCACTCGCGCAACGCCGTCCAAGGGGAAGGACAATAACCAATGGCCGACGTCCTCTCCACATCAGCCATCCTAGAATGAGAGAAGAGGCTTTTGCTGGTGGTATCCCAAGCGCCTATGAGAGGCCACGTCCACCTCCTGTGCGGTTGCATTAGTAACTTTGCTTTGACATGTAATTATTAGTGTACATTTTATGTATTCAATAGCTCTGACATGGAAACTACTCAAGTGTTCCTCATATTGGTCCTCAAAGGTCCTTGATTGATGTATGACGAATTCTTAGCGCTCAGAATTAGTGTGACAATGACGTCACAGTGGTGATTAATCCTCAGAGTCATGTTGAGTTCAACAACGTGTTGATCCCTCCCATAAGTACTCCTAAGTACTCCTGCTCGTTTGCTGCATTAACTTTACAGATTTTCTCTCCACATCAGGACCACGAATATGCCAGAAACCTTCCCCGACTATTATAAAATCTTGAATATATCCCCAGAAGCAACATCCGAAGACGTTCGCCAGGCTTACAGGAAGGAGTCGTTGAAGTCCGTGAATACTGTCTTTGAACTCGATGACAACAATCATCTAACAATTAGTGTAAAGAACACACCCAGACAGACTCGTGAATGCAACTCAAAGTGAAATTAGAATAGCCACAGAGAAATTTCAGGTGCGTCAGCTGTCTGTATATCTTCAATGATTGAAGGACAGGAAACTCACGATCCCATAAACTCTTCTTCATCCACTCAGGCTGTAGCAGATGCATATTACGTATTATCAGACCCACAACGTCGAAAAGAATATGATCAAGTCTACCGCTTACGCTCCGACAGAACGACAAGTCCTAATGCATCTGCTGGCTTCTTTGGAATGTTCAACAATGCTAGTTCCAGTTCAAGAGGGACAGGGCAACCGGATGCAAATGGCATTTTTGCAGATGTATTTGATGAGCTGCTTCGACCAGAAGTTGAAAGGCGTGTACCCTGGTGGAGTTGGCTGGGGGCGGTCTGTGGTGCAGGCCTTGGTTTCATCATCGCAAACCTACCGGGTTTAATGCTTGGAGCCGTAGCGGGAAACCGTCTTGGAGCAATAAGAGATGCCAAGGGCAGATCGGTTGCAGCAGTTTTCAATGATTTGGGGGGGCAACAGAAAGCAGAGGTCAGGATAATACGTCTTTCTGCTCAAATGTTTTTGTTTGACAAGCTTAGCAGATCTTAAGGGCACTCGCAGTGAAAGTGTTGGGTTCAGCCTTTGGTTAAAAATATGCTGACATTTTGAACCTTTCCGAACCATGGATTCTTTACCGTGTATTTGTATTACATATTATACCCTGGCTCTCCATTGCGTAGTTATTACCTCTGATTCGAAGGTGGAACTTGGTTGTCCAAAGAAACGTTGATATCATTCTGTAAAACTACGATGAGACCCTCGTGTCCGCAGAAGCCAATGTTCGTCGTCCATCGCACTTCTTTGTCCTGTTTTAGTTCATACACGAATCAACAACTGTTGGTGTTTTACTCAGAACTTGAACTCCTTGAAAACATACCATGGCTTCAACTGTCGACAGATGGTCACTAACCTGAATTCGAATGTAGGTTTTTAATTCCTTGTATGTATCTTTCAACTGTTACAGAGAACTTACTTGGATTTGGAGCTTTCGAGTCCAGGCGTCTGCGTCTTGTGTCTCAATCTTTTCAGATTGACTGTCTAGTAGCCTGACGAGGCACTGCGCCCAAGGCGATGTCAAAATATGCCAACCTGTGAAAACGTGTCAGCGCGGTGCTGGAAATCGTACGGGCACTCACGTTTAAGCTGGCAACACCGACTAAAAATATGCACCAAGCCTCGAGAGATGCTCTCACGTACGAAGACTCTCATACTTTCTTCAAAGTCTGAAAAATTATTCATTATAACGAATAATGCGTCTTGAAGGTGTTCCCATAATTCACGGACTACAAGGGGATCCTCAATTTGTTCGGCGAGTAAAACATATTGAGCGACAATATCTTCCATTGCGAAGAGCCGATTAGCAGAGCAATCTAAATGTTGTTAAGAAGCTTACATGCAGAAAATATGTCGCTACATGGCGAGTCCAGATAACGAACAACAAGATCCCACTCTACAATTGCGGTCGGGTCACATCGACCTGTGCTCCCTAATGCTGTCAAGAGCAAGAGAGACTTCTTGAAAACATTCCAGAGGCCTGGATCCTGGCGGTCGCGCTTGACATACCGGATCAGGGAGCGAATGAAGTCGATCGCGGTATTTTGCAGTGCGTTATTGTCAGGAAGGCTGACTGTGACGACGGCCAGGATTTCAAGGATACATATCATCTGAGGCGCCAGGTCGTCCCTGCTGCTGGAAGAAATAGCGCTTTAAACGGGTAGGTGTCAGCACCGACGGCAACGGAGATACGAGAGACGGAAGCGTGCATAATACAATCATTCATCGCTGTTCATGGGAGACGTTAGGGGTTTTCTCTATAAAAACCCTCCACAGAGACCTACCTGAGTTAAGAAACAGCATGAAAGGATGATCCTCTTTGTGGAGCAGTGGGAGAAGCACCCATGCACGCTGCTCAGCGTTAATGTAAGTTAAACTTTCGATGATGATATCCATATCTATATAACACAAAAGTTAGTCGTCTACTGACCCGAGATGTAATCACACTCACAACAAACACAAGACTCTAAATTTAGGAGAGAACCGGCCAGGGCCAGCATATACTGTATGCACATTATTATAGGCGTTGGTATTGATGGCGCCGGCAGTATATAACGCCTTCGCATCGATATCAATACCATGTCCATAAGCTTTCGGAGGACCTGCATCGTCGAATTATCCATGATGCGATTGGTTGCCGTACTCTCGAGTCGATGGAAAGAATGCTAGTCACAATATCCATGGTCGGCGTTTGTCAATATACAATTGGAAGGCTCCTTACGAAGAGCATTGCATTAGCAGCATCGCTGTTATAGAACATCCATCTTGTCACTCGTTCATAATCTAAGTTTGGATTCGTCCAGCCGAACAAAGGCGAGTCAATATGATAAAGCCATACGAGGGTCTGAGGAAGTCTTAGTGTCTGCTTTATGTGCATATGTTTGACAAACCATAGCGGACAGATACTCGGTATATGCTTTCTTTTCGTCATGAAAAAAATTCCAATACCAGGGAATCGTGCTCCCCCATTTGAGCACAATCGTGATTGAAGGGCTGTCCGCCTCATGTGGGATTAGCCATTGATATCCTTCCGGTTTACCTGATATAGCTTGGAATAGGTGAAGTATGTGCGAGCGACATTCAGTGAAAAGTAAAGACTTCGAATGAACCCAAGGAGTTTCTTCAGCGACTTGGGTATCCAAAGGAAATGTCGACTGAAAAAAGAAATCAGTCCATTGACCACACCAAAACAGAAATAAGTTTACGGCCAAGAGACTGAGTAGCATCGCAGCATCGCTTTGTCGTTGCGGGGATATATGCGTTTGATTCATAGTATGAAGATTGCCAAAGATACACTTTATGCCTTGATACACCAATTGACTCAAGTCTGGAGGAGGCACATTCGTCGATGGAATTGACAAGTATTGGCAAAGCTGAGGATGCATAACGTAGGCAGCGAAGAGCAGGTTTATGGCAATCCGCTTCGTATAGGGTGACTGACGTGAGGAAGATAATGTTGCAGGTACATCTTGCCATGATTCTGAAAATGTTCAATTAACCATCAGATCTATAGAAAATAAGCCAGGGTACCTGGAAGTCTGCCTGCTGCATATATCATGTCGGCTTCTCTTTGTACCCGTAGCATGCCTGGCATAGAGGCTTCAATTTTGGAGGTGTATGCGCTCCCGTTTGCTATCATGGGCACAGTGCAGGAGAAGCTTGCCAATAAGATGTGCAAGCACGTCACCCCTTTGGCTTCCTCTAGCATCGGCGGAGACAGTGAGCGGGAAAATGCCCCGCTAAGGTTGAGTAAAACGGCTATGAATCGCGGATCCACTTCAAATGCATAAGGCAAAAATTCAAGTAACAGCAAGTATCACCATACCAATCGATACGAGCGCAACGGCGGCGTCGGTGTCCTGTCGATCTTTGAATATGGTGGCCAAGTTTCTTACAAATAACGTCAATGAATTGACCGCAGCCTCGATGCGTTGCAGCGCTGCTATGGAGAAATCCTGTTCCGCAGAACATCCATCATCAAATTAGTCAACAGCTAAGAAACAAACGGACCTGGTTGGTATGTTCGTCATTCATGCGACATAAAACGTCGATAAATTGAAGCGCGTCCTGGCATCCTAGATCGGGCGATTCAATATTATAGTTGGCTGGAAGAGAAGTCGAGCTGCTTGATTCCATATAGTTGTTGTGATACTTGGACGAAGTGGTGGCAATGGTCAGGTTAAAGAAGTTTTTGATTGATGAATAATATCAAGTAGGTTTTACAAGTCTGGAATAGACTTCAAAAACGACGTAATAGTAGCCTCCGATTCCAATGGCTCTTGCTTATGCGAAAGAAGAGATTCAAATACTTCTAATGATTGTTCAGTCTACAAAGCATATTAGAAAAAAAAAAGAAAAAAGAATTGAGCTGTTCACTAACCGCAACATCACAAAAGGTGAGGTCTTCCCATGGTTCTTCTTCTTCCGTCCGAATCATAAGCAGCATGTCCCTTCTTACTGCAGATAAAGCACCCATGGCCCCTGGGCCTCCAGCGTCGTCGACCTTACGGGCTGTAGCGTGAACCTCTTTGGCTTCCGCGGCTTTTTTCTCTTTTTTGGGAACGGCAACCTCCAGGGGAGCCTCGTCAGGGTCAGGAGGTGGACCGTCGTCCGAATCAGAATCGTCACCAGCCCCTCCGCGAGAGCGTTTCGACCGTTGAGAGAGCAAGTCCAAGTAGGTTAAAGTGGGGCGGAACTGATGGGTTTCGGAGGTTGGATGCAAGTGAAGTTTTCCTTATCTAAAATTCAGAACCTTGCTCCAAATCGCAATGATAGTTGGTGTAGTCTCACCATCTCTAATAATGCCCAATATTGAGACAGTTTTTTGAGGGATTTCTTCGCTTCGCAATCTCACTTCAGACAGGCGAGGATCTTCATCATCCTGCATTTTGATTTTGGGTTCTTGATTCTTTTCACGATCATCTTCAAGACGAGCTCTGCCAAATTCTTTCAATTTTTCAAGGTTGGAGACCTCGGGTCGAGTATCAGCGGGAACATGGATTTCAAGGCGTCGTGCTTTGGGCCGTATGCGAGCAGTTATTCGTTTTCCGCTTAGCCGTGCAGACGGAGGAACCTGGAGGGGTCGGTTAATAAGGGGGAATTGGTGGATTTGGATATCGGGATTTAGAGAATTGGAATAATGGATGGGAAGAACTGATACAAGCTCGTCGTTTTCGTCAACGTCCATGTTAGGGTTTGATGTCACGGAAGGTCACTCTGGTCACCCAGGCGGTTGCTGTTGGGAAACAGTTGCTATCAAGATTCAAAAGCATAGTTCTTCCCAATCGTCATGAATTGCGACTGATGCAAATTCTCCACCAAATATCTAACATACGAATAAAATAGAGGCTAGTGGTTCGAATGTTTGGCAAGCTTAAAAGTTCGCGATCGGTGTCCTCATAAACTGGGGATACAATACTACAATGGTACAAAATTAAAGAAAAAGGGTCCTTTGAACAAAATCAGCACCGTTGCCAATGCTATCTCACATGGTCTCTTTGAAAACTTTTCTCGCTTTCAGAAAGGCTGACTACTGAGTTGCGATCTAGCAACCAGCTTCGAGAAAAGCCACGTTGCTGTGCGTTGTTGGATGGATCCAGTGGGACCAAGGGTGTTCCCAAATTTGAGGTTGGTAGATCCAAGTCTGTCACAGAAAAGCGCGAACTCGTCTGCCCCACTTTAGGCGATAACGACCGTTCACTGGAAGACGTTGTTTCCGAAGTGGAGATGGAAAGTGTTGAATTGCGATCCATGTGTGACTCCAAAGGCTTCTTCTGATCCAATGGTTGTGTATCAGCAAATGGGTCATCGGAGTCAACCTTTGGAACCTTGTTGACACGTCTGTTCGTTCTTCGAGTGGTTGAGATACTCAATGCTCCGCGGTTATGCTGATCATCCTTCTTGACCATATCATTTGCGGCTCTCATTATGGCGGTGCAGGTGACTGGATGATGAAGGAGGGTATCCCGTTCATGTCTGTGGACCACACGGCCAAAGCTGTGGATGGCAAGGACGGATATGATTCCCCCTAGAAAACCCTGGTGATGAAAAACAGGGAAACTGGTAAAATGCTTTACTTACAATTCAATGCAATCCAACCTGTGACACTTAGACCGTTTTTGAAATTGACCCCAATGACGGAGAGAACAGCGACAATGACGCAGGTCGAAGTGATAAATGTTGTGTAAAATAGCTGAAAGGTCATGAAAAACAGGTTTTTGCAGGTAAAGGGAAGGAACGGACCTCATCCTTCATCACCTCTTGAAAAAGCTCCATTCTTGGAAAAAGACGGCTAATCCTACTCATAGAAGACGGCGCCAAAGAATGTCTACTTGAGGGGTCTGTTGCAGGGACCTTTTCATTGCTTATAACCTGTGGTCGGCGCTGTGTCCTGTGTTAATAGAAAGATTGTCATGTAGAAAAGGCATACTCACAAGAGTAGAAAATAACCCTCCTTTCGCATTCCGTTCAGTGTTCTGGGCCGAATTGGCTGGCCTCTCCTCCGCGACATAATCCCACCACCCACGGCGGGCGGGTTGGGGCTGTTGATTCGGTTGTTCAGGAAACTCGATCGGGAGATCATTCATTGAAAGCTGGACGGATATTCGCCCTCTTGCTGCAGCAGAACCGCGAGACTTCCAACAGACGTATAAGACTAAACCCGGTGAGCGAAGGAAATGACCGAGGAATTTATAACGTACAGCAGCAGCAAATGAAAAGTGATTCCAAAAATTGTACGGATACAAAGTAGCGGGTCAATCGAAGGTCGTTGTTTCGTATACAACTACCTGTGTGTAGGTGAGTAATCAGGTAACACAGATAGCATTGAATGATTTACCAGTCAATCGACGTATTCCTCGAGTTGTGACAACATCCAAAATAACCATGGCAGTAGATGCGACCTGGAAGAGGCCCAAGATGACGGGCACGAAACGTGGGTGATTTAGACACTTGTAGGCCTTGACACCCAAAATAACGGTGATCTGAGGAAGAAATTTAGACAAACCTGGTTATAGGATACGATGAATATACTTACGAGGAGTGCTAACGACGTAGTGCCTGATAAGCATGAAAGGACTATGACACTGTTACAAGTGACGAAGCTAAAGTCAACCAAGTCGGTTTGAAAAGGGGTAAGGACTTACACAGTGCAATTTACAGTCTGATTGAAGTATGAGACGATGACTGGTATTAAACCAACTGGTGCCAGTATTTGACTGGCAAATAGGACATAGAATAGAATTTTCTTCTTCACCTTTCCTCTCCGCAGATAATCCCCTGAAACGATGATATTTCTGAGGAAGAGCATTGCCAATGCACCGGTTACGAGAAGACTAAGATTTGCATCTACGAGATCTTGCTGGAAAGGAGGGGTAATGAGAGAACCGTCTTCTAGAGGTACATATGAAGGTTCGAAGGTTTCGATAGAATTTGGGGAGTAAAAACGAGCAAAGTCTGTTACTGGCAGAGTAGTTGAAATTTCAATGAGGAGGGTATTTGGTGGACAAGTTGAAGAAGAAGGTGGATCTGTTATTCTTGGTTGTAGAACAACATTGTTAACGGGAGTTGGTAAAAATGAAGGGGTTGTAGTTGGATGAGGACTGGCTCGAAGGGAAGGTGATTGTGAATTCATGGATAAATATTAAATTTAATAACTCTTTAAGAGCATTTTCTGTCTGCACTGCAGTTAAAAAAGAGAGTCAAGAGAGAAAGAAACAAGTTGAAGAGAAAGAAAGAAAAAAAGAAAAAAAAATAGAGAGAAATAATTGTTGCCAGGGAATTGTCGTTGGTATGTCAATCTCAATTCGTTAGTTACTAAATTCCTTTTTTAGTTCATTTAAATCTTACCCTTCACCACAAATGCCAGGTCCAGTAATCATCATCACGGGAACTCCTGGCACAGGAAAATCAACTCACGCACAACTAGTTGCAAATGATTCTCCAATTCCTTTAAAAAATATCAATATAAGCGAATATGTAAAAGAAAACGCTTTATATGAAAATTACGATGAGGAATGGCAAACTTATACAGTAGATGAAGACAGGGTTCGTCTTTTCTTTTTCTCCCATCAACCATTCACCCTTTCTTAGTTTATCATGCCCAGCTCCTCGACAACCTAGAGCCATTGGTAGCCCAAGGGAGTTTAATTCTTGATTGGCACACCTGCGACGTTTTCCCAGAACGATGGCCGGACCTTGTCGTCGTTTTAACCTGTAATCATACTAAACTCTGGGATCGCCTGGAAAAAAGGTCTTTTCAATCTTCAAACACATCCTCATCTCCCATTCTTATCCCATTCGCACAGGGGTTATCCTCTGAAAAAAATCCAGGAAAATAACGAGGCCGAAATCATGCAAGTCGTTCTCGAAGAGGCCAGATCTTCATACCCAGCCGAAATCGTCGTCGAGTTGGAAAGCGAAACTTCAGAACAGCTCGAATCAAATGTATCAAGGATCATAGCCTGGATTAATTCGTGGTTAGAAAATCACAAAAACTCATAAACCTCTTTTGTTTTACTGGCAATCTGTTCGAATTCCCTTTTCTCGATTCTTGAATGAATAAGTCGTTCAGTTCCATTATTGCATACAGGCACCGGAAGTATCTGGTAAGTTTGTAAAAGCTCGAAACATAGATCTTGTTCACTTGTTTCTTCCATATTACACTTCCTTCTGACGATGCGTTCGCTGATAAGATATGTACCTCTTTAAAATTATACAAAATAAGCAGCCGTGGGACTTTTCCTGTTTTGCATCTCATCCCGTCGTTCATAACAATGCTCTTCATTCTCCTCCTCAAAAGTTCTCCAACCTTCCGTCTTTTGTATGGCTTCCGCTTCAGATGATCGACCCTCATCACCCCAGCATAACAGGTCACTTTATGAAGCCAGTACACAGTATCGGAATTGGCGCTTCTCACAGGAAGACTTACGCAGTATTCGCACATCTCTCAATGTTGCTGCAATATCCGCCATCCAAAACACCCTAGAAAAAGCAGAAGTGTGCATGTTTATTATTCGTGTATATATGTGTCTTACTGTCTCCCAATTAGCCTGGCTCATCTCAGGGCGTGTCTTTCTTGGATGCAGCTGAAGAAAATTTGCTGGTAAAGCAATACATTGGAAAGATATCTGATGTCTGCGCCGCTTTGCAATATCCAGAAGAGGTTGAGGCCACCGCCATCACCTACCTAAAACGTTTTTATCTGAAAAATACAGTCATGGACTGGCATCCTGTGAGCGTGATGTGAGCCATTCAGCCCTTGCGTTTGTGGTAAAATCGCGTTAACTGCCGCATCTTAAGGATTACAGCCGTGTTTCTCGCCACAAAAACAACAAACAACCCTGTAGTGCTGGAGGAGTATGCGTCTCGTCTCCCAAAAACCACTCCAAGTGAAGTCCTCGAGCTCGAATTCCTCGTCGCACAAAGTTTGGGCTTCGAATTTTCTGTTTGGCATGCCCATCGTGCACTATGGGGTATCTGGCTCGATATCCAAGTAACTTCGTTTTCTCTTTATTCGACAATCTTGTTTACTCACTCTTATAGAGCCTACCTAACCATGCGGAATCTTACCCGCAGTCAACTTATTCAACTGCAATGGATTACGTCCGCGCTTCTCGATTAACTGACGCCGAACTTCTCTATACCCCATCTCAGATCGCATTGACCGCCATTTCCCATGTTCTGCCAGAAGCTGCATCGCAGTGGATCACTCATCGCGCACCCGAACAAGCCAACTCTCTAGTTGCATTGGTTGAGGATATAAAACGTCTGGTCAACTCGCATGGGCACCGACCTGCTATGGACCATGTTAAGGAGTTGGATAGACGACTCAAGTTGTGCAAAAACCCAGACAAGGTCGTAGGAAGCAAGGCGTACCTCCTTCGCAAGGAACGAGAGGAAAAATTGGCCGAAACCAAGCGGCTCCAAAAAGCGGCGGAGAGCCAAAAGGCCATGGCAGGAGACCCCTTTGGTAACGAAATCGGACAGAATAAGAAAAGCTTGGTCGATTACGATGATGATGACGACGACGATTAATTTTCATTTCTCATTTATGCATGTACGTCAATCATTCTTCAGCATTAAATCAAGTATAATGAGGTATAAACGTATTGGATTGAACATAACTTGTAATTGTATTCCTTTACACGATCATTTTTATCGAGATAGCCCTACACCCATACTGCGAATGGAGGACACTTTAAGGACATTTTTTTCGGCGTCTTATTGACCTCGAAAATCATTGAAAGATAGACAAGGCTTCGAAAGCGCCATCCGGGCACACAGCTACAAGGGAAGGAACATACCGCACTCAACTTGCATTCTGAACTAGATTTTGTGAACCAGGACGTGCATTCAAAAACCTGGTATTGTGAATGTCAGCACTTAACATCAAATCGTATTTAAAAAAAAGGTTCGACGTACAGCAATCACAATCGAATGGGCAGAGCGGCGTGTCTGCAATATTATACGATCAGCACGGTAGTTGATGTTTTGCAAATGGTGCTCACCTCCTCCTTCGTCTTTGATTCCCAATTCATCCTCTTTATAAACCAACCAACCCTCTTCAGTTTGACGGCCTGTGAAAAATATAGATTATGATAACGAAATATTTAAAACATTAAAATTTACATACGAGTTGATTTTCCTCTGGAATCCGCAAAGTCAGCATCAGTAGGACCGCTTTTGCTGTTGGAAGATTTAGATTTTTTGGCGTCTTTCGTCTTCAGACGTTTGGGGGGAGCGGCAATTTGTGAAGAGCTATCCACAATGGTCTCTGGAAGAGATCTCTTTTTGCTCTGGGATGGAACAGGTTCAGGTGTTTTGCCTGTCGAAGGCTGCTCAGCCGCTGTCTTTGGTTTTTCTGACTTGCTCTTCTTCTTTTTCGATTTCGATTTAGAGGCCTGGGATGGGGGATCTGGTTGAGATACCTGTTGCTTAACCTTTCCTTTAGAAGCAAAAATATCGTCGATTTCAGACATGTTTAAGGTTAAACAAGATAAGAGGAAAAATATGCTTTGAAAAAAAAAAAAGTCGGGCTTTTTTAGAGGATGCATTTTATTCCCACGCTCCTTGATTTATTTGATTTCAAGACCTTTGGATGACAATTCGACTTGACATTCAGCAATATGGACAGCAAAATCGCGCAGACTCATACGCATACGTCAAATCGTGCAAAGAAAAAAGACGGAAAGGACAAGAATGATAAAAAAGTTGTCTTCAAGGGTGTCCTCGACACGCCTTTCCGTATAACATGGTGCACCCAATCATCATCTCTGTATTACCTGCTCCTCGTCATTTACTTGTCATCCATACTTAGGCCATCCATGTCAATTAATTCTCAAGTATCAATTTTGGATGAACTTCTTCAATCTTTGAGGGAAATAGTGGCATCGACACCGCACAATCATGTCACTGCACGGAAACGAAAGCGTACGAGTGTCGAACAATCTGCTACAGGCGAAGACCCCCAGCCTATTCACAAAGGCCCACAGCCTGACCTCACTTCTCATTTCATCATTGGCATAAATTCCGTGACGCGCAGGCTGGAATCTGACCTTCGTCGTCTCCGTGTGCATCAGATCCCTGAAGCGACCAAAGATCCTACTTCTCCCCTGAAGTGCATTTTTGTTTGCAGAGCAGATGTCAATCCCAGTCTTATTATCGACCATTTACCTCACCTCGTGGCGGCCTATAACTCAAGGCAAAAAAATCCAGTTCTTCTCGTTCCCTTGCCTGAAGGCGCCGAACAAGCCATTGCCCAGACTCTCGGTGTTCGAAGAGCTGCAGTTCTAGCTTTAAATGTGATTAACCTGCATGCCTTTTCCCCCGTTTTATAATGCTTATCTGCTTGCCAGTCTGAATACCGCCTTTCCGAAAAGGTTAACCAGTTGCTGCAAACTGTGCCACCTCTGAGAGCGTCCTGGCTTTCAGGTGATGATGACCAACAAAGCTTGATTCCAACTCATACCAAACACTTACGGACGACTGCTCCAAGAGATATGAAGGCAGCAAAAATACTTCGAAATGAACAGAGGTCCCGAGCTAAACGACAAAAGCTGGATATTAGTACTAGTTAATCATCGTGTAACATATTCAAGAAAGTCAACATCACATTACAATATACACATTCAATTGCAAATGATTGGATATAGAGCACAGGAATATTTTGTAACTTGCATTGAAATGAATGTCGTGATAAACGGTTTTTGATCCGTTGTTCAACGTTCACATCTGTCGAGGTGCTAGTTTGTGCTTGTCATTTGCTTCAAACTGCCACTCAGCCTCGCAGCAGCTGAAAAAATGTTCCTCGCTATCATCGGTACTCGTTCGTCAGGAAAAACCACCATAGAGGATTATTTTGTACGACATAAGGGTTTTACTCAAATTCGTCTCATCCACGCAGACTCTGTGCTTGAAGAGGAGAAGTTGGTCGTGAGTTAATCGTCTCCAGTTCCATAATCTGCACACTCACTTCCGAGGTGTGAGTACAGGTTTCTGACTACCTCACCGATGATTTCTCCTCCAGAAGAGACCCACGATCTATAGCCTCAAAGCATTTCTCGTTTTTATCTCTCAGTCCTCTGGCATCACCCGCAACCTTTGTTACTCCTCCACCCAAATACCTTTGCTTCTCCGATGCTAAAAGTTTACTTGACTACGTCACAAGAAATTGGCAACAAAACTTTGTAACGACAGATTTACAAACACGCGAGATGATTAGTATTTTCGTCCGCCGACCGTTCTTTTATCTGTTAGCCTCCGATGCACCACTTTTATTGAGATTCCATCGATCCAACAGGCACGTTGGAAGGATAGCAAATCATTGCGAAACACTGATATCTGCTAAACAGATACGCACCTCTATCCTTGGAAAACTTCATCGCTGAACATGACGAGCAGAGATTCGGTAGCACTCCCCACAAGCGACAAGATTGCTTGTATGAACTCCGAGACTTGATCGACGCTCACATCTTGAATGACTTTCCTTCCGTTGAACATTTATATCAACATCTGAACAGCATGGACATCTTGCATCCAGAACATCTCCGACCGAGCTGGGATTCCTATTTCATGGTGTGTCATGAGCATGTTCCTTCAATCTTCAAATGAGGCTCACATGGCGATGTCAATATTAGACCATGGCCTCCCTGGCTTCACGAAGATCGAATTGCATGAAACGCAGAGTGGGTGCCGTGTTAGTACGCGAAAACCGTGTGATTGCAACTGGGTGAGCACCGCTGAAACACGTAGCACTTTGGAAGATAATAATCAACAGTTAAGCTACAATGGTACACCACGAGGGCTCAAAAATTGCAACGAAGGAGGATGCCTTCATTGTAATGGCAATCCAGCTCTGGCTACATCGGACTCGGCTGAGTGCCTATGTCTGCACGCGGAAGAAAATGCATTGTTAGAAGCCGGTCGCGAAAGAGTGGGCAAAGATTGTGTGTTGTATTGCAATACGTATGTATTTATAGCGACATGCATACAGGATTTCATCCACTCACCCAATATTTTCTTGGTACAGCTGTCCTTGCTTAAAGTGTACGGTGAAGATTATACAAACAGGGATCAGAACTGTTGTCTACAACCTGTCATACAAAGTGTTCGAGGATATTGGACCCTTTCACAACAGTAAACTGATGCTGCCAATCTTCTAGGGACGACGCTTCTGCGACATTATTTCAAGCAGCTGGGGTAGAGCTCCGGCGTCATGACCCCAATACCCGTCTACGCATTTCGCCAAACATCGACGAAGGTATCCAATCTCCACCGATGATAACAGGACAAGCAATATGAACGGCTGTCATTCATCCTAAAGTTTGCAGAATAGTAGATGCGGTGCTTGCAATGTTCCAGGAGTGATTGGCCAAAAACGCAGAAGGTTCATCCACCCTTTGACTGCTAGCATACAGTACTATCCATGCCATATCTGGGTTGATGGTAGAGGCTTGATTATAAAGTTGCTTCGCCAGAAGTTGCAGGTCCAGGTGAGCATCTGGACTCAGAAAGCGCCGAAATGTCACAAGAACCTCCCACAAAGAGGGTTCATGAGGATGAACTCCTCTAAGGGTAGCTGTCATGGTTTTTAAAATTGATTTGTAAAGTCGATGGGATTGAGAATAGGCGGAAGCACTATCCACAGCGCCTGTGCGGCGAACCACCGCACTGTCATTATCTGCCGCCGTTAACTTCCTCAACAACAGTCGGAATTTAGGCCATACGTCATCCCAAATCTTTCGGAACATGAGATCGCCAGCAAAGATCGACAATGCCTCGATAAGCTCAGCGGCTGCACTGACGACGAAGGTTTCAGGGTCCATTAGACGGTTAAGTATAAACGGCCAGACGGAGTGAATAGAGGGAATGAGTTCGGATTGGGCAAGTACCGGCATCGACGAAGTCAAAAGAGATAGGACCTGCACACGAATTGTCGGGGAGTCGTGAGTTAAGAAGTACATAGACCGTCTCACTATTTTTTGAGTGATTATCTGCGCTGGCGTCTGAGGTGTTTCCTGGTCTGCTTCTTGTGCGGAAGCGTCGGATCCCTCCGACATATTCCCTTCGACGGGTTCGTCGCCCAAAGACTGCTCAGGGGAAGATGCATGACTGGTGTCTTCGTGTATATGATTTTCTTCGTGACGACGAGGGAGGTAAGAAAGAAAGTCATCTAGTCGAACTCGTCTATCTGCTTCAGGGCCAGAAGAGGATCTTTGACTGCCTTCAGCCTTCGCTTCTTCCTCTGCAATCCTCACTATTTGACCCAGTACCTCCATGAGTCCATCAACAATAGCGGAATAACCGTGGTACTCATCCAGTCGATCGAAGCACTCTTCCACAAGGTCTTCCGCGCGATTAACGATATCAATGCCGACCAGTCGGACCATTATTGACATAACCTTGGTAGCGTCAATATCTAACCATCGCCTCGTAAATCGTCTGGAAATGGCGTCCAAGATGTAGTCGAAATTCGCTAGCAACATATTGGCTGGTGAGGCGTACGATGCAGTCTCGGTGATGAAACGCAGCGCTGCCAGACCGGTGGCAGATAGGAACGAAACGGGAGAAACAATGGAGTGAAGAATCGGGTACAAGATATGGATAAAAAGAGTACTGGATCGACTTTGGGTTATGCTGGTCGCCACTGACAAAAGTTGTAATCGCAAAGCTCGATGAATATGAGTATAATCGTATGTCTGCCGTACACCCTTTCCCTGGTGACTTGAAGAATGCTGGAACAGGCGCAAGGACTGGGACAGGGGAACAAGACCCTTTCGATGTTCGAATAAGTGGCCCTCATCGTCAGAGGGTTCACTGGACGGCGTAGAAGAGGATACATGGGCTTGGTCCCATGATTCGGCTATGGAGCGAACAAGAGACCTTGCCTCCTTCTGGAGTCGAGGTGAAAACAGCCGCGTAGCAAGCTTAGAGCTTTGGTCACCTGCCACAGACACGCCGGATACGCCTTCCAGGAGTCTCGCTGCACACCATAAAGCTGATGCGGAAATCAAGTCTGTCTTGCCACCACGTCCAAGTTGTGTGAACCATTCGATGGCGTAGAGGCATTCTTCGCCGCCGGCTGACCCTAACGCATGTAACATGCTAATTAGTGCGACCTGAGATTCACGAGAAGAAAGGTTCTTCAGCTTTATTTCAGGGAAGTATATCCATGAAGAGGAATGTGGATCACTTTCCAGCGCCAGCTGTCCCGAAGATGAGGGGGTGATGATAACCCCTGGATCATCCAAGAATATGGCGGAAAGTAGCTGCCAACCCCACTTCTCGACTCCGCCGCTGGGCCCAAGAAGTTTCCTAATACCTCGTGCAACGCCAACTGCGCAATCGCCCTCGCAGCCCAGGAGACAAATTGCTTCAATCTGGGCTGCTACATGTCTGAGCTTACTCTCCGCCTGCGAGGATAACAGGCGAGGAACTGATGTCAGATTTGTGGTGAGAACATCCATTAATGTCTGTTGCAAGAAGACGTGTCTCGGAAAATCTTTGGACATGATCTGTAGGAGTTCCTGTTTGCTCTGAGAAGCGACGGAATCATATTCCGAACGGGACAAGACCAGCAGAAAGGACAAAAGAAGGGGTTGTGATGAGGGCAGTGTAAGCCCTGTGGCCCGAATGAGGACACCTGATAGGGAAGACAACGACCGAAGGACTATCGGTGCTGGATGGGAGATCAACGGTGAGAGCGAATTAAGCGCAATATGAAGTTGGGATGATGTTCCCCGCAGCCATGATTCAGTTCTGGATTTGTTTGAACTGCTTGCAGGAGAAGCATTGGCGTTATTTTCAAACAGATCGTTCAGGGTTTCCACACGAGAAAGTAGTCCGTAGTGAGAACAGATCTCATCTCCTATTGCCTTTGGAATAGTGGTTTGCATAACCTGAAGGGCACGGCTGACAGCTTCGCTATTGGCCCACCCCTTCCCAGCAGAGACACCTAAACATATCCGCGTCATGGTGCTAATGACACCCGGAAAAACTACTGGAAGCAAAGATTCGGGAAAATATACGTCCATGATGATCCCTATATCGTCCAAAGAGACGATCTGCAGAGGGAGATGTGACATGGATGCAGTGCCGAGAAGCCAATCCAAAGTTTGACCGAGAATTGGCTCGAATTTCTGCGCTTGGACGAAGGTTTGAAATTCTTGGAGGCGGGTGAAGCGTAGACCTGGTGCAAAATGTCGAGTTGTGGCATCATACTCTGTTCTTGGGCGTAACAGAGATGCAAGACACTGTGCAGCAGCAGTTTTCGTTTCGTTGTCTCGAGTGCTCTTCCCAGATAAACCTTTCCTTTCGATCCCCCCCAGCACGGATCCGCTCAGCATGAAAAGCTGTTCCCAAATTTTGATATCACAGAACCACCACCATGATTCCACTAGAACGGTTATGACCTGAAAGATGAGTTCAAGGACTTGGTCTGGAATGTCAGATGACGGGTTGCGTTGAAGCAACATTGATACGGGCATGAAAGTATATTGAATGAGATTTTGAGTAAGGAGCTCCGGGGGCACATCTTGAAGTGTTTTCAAGAGATTGGTCAATAGTGCAGATACCTCTTTCGTCGAGGATGGTGATAAATTAGAAGAGGCGAAGAGAGGAACGCAAATTGTTTTCAGCTAAAAATAATTGTAAGAGATGATATATTTGAAAATACATTTAGAGCACTTACTGCCTGAAAATATTTTTGGGATTCTTGTTCATGGTTGTCCATTTGGCCATCGCAGTCAGATTAAAGGCGCAACACGCGTGTCTACTTACAATGTGATGGTGTCACGAACAAGTCACGAGCGTCCCATGTTGGTTCAATGGTTGTTTGGACCGTTGAATGCTCTGTGTAGATTTCAAGTTGGTTGAAAGAAATAAAATAAAATAAACCAAGGAGATATTACTGCCCTATTAGTGTCATTTAATTAGAGAAATCTATTGAAAAGTGATATTTAAATAATAAAATACAAGTGTTGATCCTGATTTGGAATGGGCGGTGTTTGTTTGAGGTTGGATTGGTTTGTTGGACAGACAATTACTGACTGCTTTACAAGACTATTGTCAACTGCAACATGAGCGGAATGGTGTATGTTTCTTTTCATTTTTATATGAAAATTTAAAATTGAATTGATTGATATTTTAATTCTAATAGACCACAGAATGGCCAGCAGCAGTTAAGGCCAGGTCAGCAACAATCTGGTTTTCCCAATTTCATGTCACCCCAAATAGCGGCAACACAAGAATCATCATCCATCGCTCTTGATTCACCTCAAGTAGCCAAGCAAATGGCTCTCTTAAATGCTGCTAATCAAGCTAGAATATCTCAAAACAATCGTATTCCTCCTTCCTCTGCTCCTCCTTCCGGCGGAACAAGTTCGGGGTCATATCTCGGAGCAATCAACTCTCACAGCTATCCTCCAACCAACCATGACCTCTTATCCAACTCGGTGAATGGACATGCGAATTTCCAAATTCCGAATAATTACTCTCACCCACAATCTCAAAGTTCCTCTGTTAATCCTTCCTTCCTTGACCCCGCCATGTCACATACAAATTCCATGCGCGGCCCTATCAATCCCCAGCTCAAGCAACGTCAGCATGAGTTCCTTTCCAACCTGGCTGGCGTTATGATAAAGCGAGGAACTCCATTACCACCCGCTTTGACAGGCGTACCATCCGCCTATGATCCAACAAATACCATGTGGTCAATAATTGAACCCTCACTAGAAGTGGGCTCGTTCAAACTTGCAGGAAAGGATGTCGACTTGTTTAAATTGTGGGGGATCGTTTCAAATCAAGGCGGTGGTCACGCTGTAAGCTCTATTTTTCGTTTTGACGTGGTTCTATTCTAATGGTGGAGACATAGGTTACGAACTCACTTGGGTGGTCAAGCATTCTGCAACACTTCGATCTTCCAGAAGAGTTCCCAAATTCGCCTGTCGGCGACTCAAACTCTGTCGCTCTAACGCTCTCGCATTATTACATGTCAATACTGCACCCATTTGAGGAGGTATACAAGAAGTCAATCCAGGAACAGAACCGGAAAATGCAAATGTCCCAGCAACGACAGGGTCTTATGCCTGGCCAGCAATTTCCGTCGCATCCCAGCGCCAATCGGCCTGCTTCTGGAATGCCCAACCTTTCGCAATCTGGTATGCGTCCTGGGAATCCCAACGGTTCCATGGGTCATGGCCCTTCCATGCCGCACAATGGGATGGGACAATTCAACCCAATGCATGCTCCCAATTTCAACCAACGCCCTGGTTCATCAGCAAGCGCAATGACTCCGGACCCCCATATTTCTGGAACTCCCGAATTAGATCCATTTAACCATGCTGTTGATCCAACCTTGCTGGATCCCGAGATGCAAAGTATGAAGCGCAAGCTCGAAGCAGAAGAAAAGGACTTGAAACGGGCAAGGCAGAAAACTGGTGAGCCTTGGGTTTTCCCATGTTGGTCAACTTTTTCTGATAAAAGTTATTCTCAGATCCACTAGAAAGCAATCCAGTAAGCCCATATTTGAAATTCCCGCTTTGTTCTATATTGACGAAGTTTTCAGCTAACCAACCATTCTGAGTCCTCGTCAAATATCCCCCCTATTAGGTCGAATCAACCCATGCGCCGGAAGATCGAATATGTACCATTAGCTCGCAAAATAGACACATACGGCGGACGAGACCTGCAAACCTTGGACCAAGATTTAGCCACACTTACTCAACGCAGACCAATGCGGGACCCGAATGAGTGGGGAACCGTTGACATCGAAGGCTTATGCATGTCTATCCGATCCAGACTTTCTGTAGAGCTATCATACGCTCTGACGACATTTTCTTTGCTGAGCATCATGCGCACGGAAAAAGGCACGGGCCTTGGTATCAACATGTGCGGGGACTTGCTGGACGACCTCCTAGACCTAATTGAACAGCTCGCTTTCGAAGATCAGGAGGACAGCCCTGATATTGACTCTGCAAAGGATGTCGGCCGACAAGTGACGAATCGTGAGCTGGTATCCTTGGTCCAGCAATTAGAAAACGACCCATTCGCTGCAGTCGAGGATCATCAAGGAGCAAAGCCCGTTAGTTTAGGACCGACACCACGGCCAGCAAATATCATCATTGTCTCGGTCAACATAATTCGAAATCTATCAAGTCTTGATGACAACGTGGAGCATCTCGCAACTCATCCCCGTCTCGTCAACCTTTTACTTCGAATATGCCAATTTTGGGAGGCGCCTGGAGAACACATTCTCCCTTGCTCCAAAGTGCTCACTCTCGCTGATTGCTTGATGATCCGCAGAGATACAATGCACATTTTTGCCAGCATCGCTGCTACCATCCGATTTTCATCTACTTCCCCCACAAGCCTACTTGCCGCTCGCAGAGCGTTGTCACTCGTTGCATCATACCTTGTAGACCCTTCCGACTCCCTTTCTCCACTTGCAAGTGTACAACTTGCAGGAATACCTCCTCATCAGAATCTCAAGCCACCAAGTTTGACTGATACCGCCCTGGAAGTGTTTACGAAACTCAGCCAAAACGATCACAACCGGCAGGTCATTGCGAAAGCAGTTCCACAGGCACTGTTATGGTCTCTATTGCAGAATCTCGTTTATCGGCTACCGTTGAACGATGTGGACTTTATTCTGCTTCAGCGAGACTCGTGGCTAAGCTTTGTGGAGAAAGTAGGACTGGCGATATATTCGATCGTGTTTCTTTCGCCGTATGAGCTCAAGCAGAAAATCAAGAGCAATCGAAACTTGGCATTAAAGCAAGTGCTTTTCCGCTTGGCCCAGCGCCTATTGACGATGCCTAAAATTGGTATATATACCGCACGTCGTGCCATTGAAACCATGAAACTGCTTGACAAAGCCGAGGAACTTGCAGACGCATCAGAACCGACAATGCCACCCCTCTCGTTTGGTATGGGCTTTACGGACACAGGGAACTCGCGTCTGGAGGCAGGAACAGGAATACTTGGATCGAAACGGGATGTAGCACTAGAGATACTGATGAGGAGAGATTTACCACCCGACGAAGTTATGTTCAACGAATTGGATAGCCTCGTACGGGTAGAATACCAGTGATGATGATAGTTTTATTTTGTTATTGTAGCTATTTAATATGAAACTGATTTTTTTACACGTGAGGCTGTGGTAGGGTCACGGTGTTGTGATTGAAATTGTGCAGTAGAAATATTTCTCTCCTTTATCCCATTCAATATCAATGTCAGACCATTTACCACCGCCTACGTACTCTCAACAGGACCCAGAAGAATCACAATCTAATCTTTCCATATCAACAAATCATACGGATCCACAGATTCTCATCCTTCCAACCGTAGATGCGGTTAACTTTCAGAAAGGTTTCTTGGGCGCTGAAGGGGAACGTGCATCTATTGAAGGAGAAGTTCATATCAAGGGCGTTGATCCAACTCATTGGGAGAGAATGTGAGTAATAATAATTGACATCGATAAACGTGAAATACTCACAATTGACCTTAGAACAATTTCGCTTTATTCGTTCGAAAGCGCTTACCATCAGGAAATAGAGCTTTCGTCCACAGAGATTGAGCTCTACTCTAATAGAATACATAGACACAATGCCGAGACTGCTTTTCCTTCGTCTCTCCCGTTTTCTATCCCCTTGTTAGCCGACACTCCACAGTCTCTTCAGACACCCCATTCGATGCTCGCACATACCCTGACTGCGACACTTTACCCTATTGACCCACACCTGAACAGGCTTTCGAAATCATTAACTGTTCACACTAGACGGTATTCCTCGCACAATTTTATCGTTGACTCTGCGCCAGAGACTCATCGCCTCGAAGAGCCCACCCATGTATCAGCTCAATTACCGCGCAGCAGTTTCTTGGCCGGGGAAGTTATTCCATTGTATGTTACCATTCCTCCCCCAACTAGGGAAACAGTCATAGACAGAGGCCTGCGCTTGCGGAACGTACGGGCGGAGCTCATTCGTGTTGTAAAGGTTCAGAGGGAACACTTGGAAGACAGTGACTCTGACGTCGACAGTGATATTTTGATGGATGACAGACCGAGTGCGCAGCTCAATCCTTACAGCGCTCTTGATGAGGGCGAAAAGTCTCCTGAACATTCAACCTCAGCATCCTCGTCAAAAATGCCTTTATCGCCTCTCTTCCTTGGTTCATCCTACCGCGTAGTCGTTGCCCGCTCGGGCGCTTCATGCCGATTTCATTCGACGAAGGCCATTCAGCTCCGTTTTGTCCTTCATCAAAACCCCTCCACTTCGCCTTCTGATTCTAGGACGAATCTATCTCGCTTGGACAGTGACACGGAAAGTGCGCTCATCACCCAATCCACGGTGCTTCATTCAGTCACCTTTCATCTCAAAGTCCACATTTCATTTGTTGATACATCTACTCTAACTGAGCGTATATCAACGATTGTGATTCCAATTTCCATCCTACCCCCGCCTGCACCTCTCCCTGAAGTTTCGCAAACTGTCGATGACGCCTATCAGAAGAAACATGATCGTCCCCCAGTCAAAACCAACCGAGAGGAAGAGATGGATCCTTCGATTCCCCATTATTCAGTAGGAGAGGCTGGACCCAGCATGTTGTCGTCTGGCGCACCGCCACCATTTGACGAACGGGATGCACCGCCCCCATTCTTTATGTCTGATAACGAGGCGGCCTCTTCATCCCGTCTGCCCACGTTCCAAGAGTCGGAAAGAGAAATCATTTTGCCCACAGATACTGACCATTTGACAGAAGCGCCCATACCAGTGACAATCCCTGGCGAAGGGACATTATTCGGATTTGCGTCCAGCCAGCAATTTGATGGTCATTCTGATGATATGCAACGTTCCTCTACCCCGCCACCCACACTAGAGATGGCGTCAAGGGATCCTGATCTGACAGCCTTGACAGAACAATCCAGCCATGTTACCATAGAGTCATTTAACATCGTGCTTGAACACGCAGAAGAAACCACTCGGTCAGAAGACCAACCACCTCCACCACCTCCAGCGATGGATGACCCTTCAGACCCCCCACCCTCCATCGATTCTGATTTCCGATCGCCAATGACCATGCGGCAAGCACCTCAGGCCTCCAACTCGCCGCCTCCCCCGCCTATTGATGTCTATCATGAGACAGATTCCAACCTTTTGCATACGTCTGCGAACCCCCCACCTGTGGCGGAAAGTGCTGCACCATCACATGGAACTGCGCCTCCCCCATATCTGACGTCAGGTCCCCCTGCTGAAGCTGAGCCAGTAGTTAGACCACCTCCGTATGTGGATTGAAAACAAGTGCAGTAGGTGATGCGTTGCGTTTCTCGGTGTTTGGTCGAATTCACACCAGTGATTTTCAAATAAAGAATGGTGTTTCCATCATCCAAGTCTAACTGATAATTACAAAAATCACCGCAGTAAGGAAGGTGTTTGTGAGGGATAAAACATAGGAGTCACATAAAGATCGTAAAATAAAAGAAAAGGTTCCAAGATGAATGATACCAAAAGCTCTCGGTAGCTCAGCAATTACAGGCGTCCTTGCTCTTGTTGGGGTCTTCGTTAAGATTAACATTAGATTGTTGGGATCCTTCAGCGCGAGGATTGCCGGATGCAGAGCGAGCGCCATTGCCTCGCGTAGCAGCTAAGATGTGTTCGATGGGGATTTTCTTGGCTGCAACGAACGTCAGTTGGGATAAGAAGTAATATGGTAGCTGAGGAGAGTACCTATTTCGGTGAATATTTCGACGACACCTTCACCTGTTTTGGCACTGGTTTCGAAGAAAAGAAGGCCCGCTTCTGTTGCATAAGCTTGTGCCTCTTCCCGAGGGACCTGGCGGAGACTCTCAGGTTCTGTACCGGTTGGGGGAGCTTCGTCTGGCGTTGCAGTGGCATCATCTGCTTCGTCCTCCGACTCTGGTGAAGAAGTGGAAGAGGAAGAAGAGGCTGAAGGTTGAACCAGATCGATTTTGTTACCCGCTAAGGCAATGACGATATTAGGGTTGGCCTGACGCTGGAGTTCTTTGACCCATGACTTGGCTTTCTCCAGACTGCTAGCCTTGGTAACGTCATAGACCACGACGGCGGCTTGAGCGTTGCGATAGTACATAGGCTAAATAAATGTAAGAATTTGTCTGCTATTTCCACTAGAGTGTTCAAAGTAGCTTACAGCTAGTGAGTGGAACCGCTCCTGACCCGCAGTATCCCATATTTCGTATCGTAGAATGCGATCTTCAAGACGGCACTTCTGGGTTAAAAATGCAGCACCGATGGTTGGTTCCTTGTTTGCTTGGAATTCATTGGAAACCTTGTGAAAGAGATTAAGTATAAGAATAAGAGCTTGATATTGAAGGAAAGAAACGCACGAAACGTAGAACAACGGATGATTTTCCAACAGCAGCCTCACCTGAAAGGATGGATTGAATGAGTATGTTTATTTGAATATATACCTAAAATAATTTACCCAGAAGGACGAGCTTTACTTGTACTGACTTATCTGCGGAACCTGAAGCAGAGTCTGACATGGTTATGAAGAAGAGCAGTTGAGAGTGACTGGTGAGGCGGTGAATGATGTTTGGATCATGTTTGTCAAACTATTTAGGATTTCCTTTTTAGGATTACTACTCCTCCATTGATATAAAGTCAAATATTTGAACCAAATTTCTTTCTTTCTCACCTCCTACTATGTTCAATTTTACTCCAACTACAGCCAGCATTCCACCAGCGAACAATACACTCAGACTCAAGCCTTTGCCCAATGCACTTCCAAATTATCAGCCCTTGGTAATTTATATATGTCAATTTATAATCCATATAATATTTATCTTACCGGAAATTCAGTCCCCTCTGGCCTTCATTCTCAGAGCAGCATTGATTTACCCAGAGAAAATTGCTTTAATCCACACAGATGTTCCTTTCCCAGTCGCATACAACTTCGCTACTTGGTACGGCTTATAATCACATTACCCCGCATTTGCCAAGCTAATTGTACTTTATCTATCACCCAGGGCACAGCGTATCCAAAATTTAGCATACGCCCTCATTAAATTCGGTATTAAGCCAGGTGACAGTGTTGCCATTCTCGCCCCTAACTGGTAAGAGAATTTATATTTTATTTTGAGCCCTCGTCCATACTTACCCCTACAAGCCCCATGATAGCAGGTATTTCGTTTATATAACATCTTGCTGCATTTCATTGCCCAACACCTTTACAAGATGCACACCATGGCGTAATTGCTGCACGCGCAATCGTTACCCCAATTAACACCCGGCTTAAGCCGTCTGAGGTTGCTTATATCCTTGACCACAGTCAAGCAAAACTGCTGCTTGTTGACCACGAATACCTCCATCTCGTGGAGGGTACGACTGTGCCCATGATTATTTCAAAGGATACTGGTAGAATGGACGACCCCTATGAAGTCTTTCTGGCGGAAGGTCGATATTTTAGCAAAGAAGCTGGCTGGCAAGGTCTGGATACCGAGCCAGATGAGAATGCCTCTGCTGTTCTCTGTTACACGTGAGCATGTCATATCTGACGTGCTCTCATAATAATCTCATGCCTCTTCAAGTTCCGGGACCACTGGTCGCGTATGCATTATCCTAGTTGTTTTCAATTGTGGCATCTTATTCACCTGGACCGTGACTAGCCCAAAGGTGTCATAACTTCCCTTCGAGGTATTTATATTGACATATGGGGAACGTCATGCAGTGATTAATACCCCATTGTATACCAGGTAATTACCTAGCAGCGCTTGCAAATGCGTTCGAGGGCAGGTAAACAAACATGCGCAGCCCAAATACTACGTGGACCTGACGCGTATTCTTAGAATGGATCGTCATTCTACATATCTATGGTCCGTTCCAGCCTATATCTACGTTATTAGTTATCCCACAGTGCTGACCAGAACTAAAGGATACTTCCTATGTTTCATGCAGCAGGATGGACCTTCCCGTATGCGAATGTCTTCTCTTTTGCCACTCAGGTAAGATACCCTTTTTGGATAGGTGCTCCTCTACTTACCGGAGGTGTAGGTCACCTTACGAACAGTGAATTACACACACATATGGAATCACATTCTACGCTCTGGCGTTACTCATTACTGTGCGGCTCCAACTGTTCAAGTCAGTTTAGCCTGCACCATATTAGTTTCTCGGCTAACAATGGCGCTGTCGCAGATCGGAATTGTCAATGACCCTCAGGCTCAGCAGCCTAAGCAATCGGTCACCGCGATTATTGGTGAGATTAGTCTGCAAAACGACAGCGACAACGTGTCTCAATCCGATGACAGCTGGTGCAGCGCCCACAGCCCATCTGATAGCAGAACTTGAGAAAAAGGGCATTAAACCTGTTCATGTTTATGGTTTAACGTAAGTTACTCTTTATATTTGAGACGCTTATTTGCTTAGTTTCCATCCGCGATAAGGGAGGTAAGCGAGCTTCACATGAGCACTACAAACGAGATCACGCTTCTCAACCTTATAGACCTATGGTCCATTCACCAGGAATTACGAGCAAGAGTCCTGGGGACCGTTGTCGCTGGACGACAGAGCGCGTCTCATGGCTAGACAGGGACACGCCTTTGCCACTGCTGAAGAGGTACGGGTAGTCTATCAACAAGAGAATGAAAGCGATCCCCTCCAGGACGTCCCAAGGGATGGGAAAACTATGGGAGAAATTATTACCAGAGGGAATATCGTAATGAAGGAGGTATTGTGATTCTTGTTGTATCCGGTTTCTCGAATGCTGATTACCATAATTTCCTCTGACTAAAGTACTTCAGAGACCCAGATGCTACCAGGAAGGCATTCGCTGGTGGAAGCTTCCACTCCGGAGATCTTGCAGTCATGCACGCAGATGGCTCTGTGGCCATAATGGACAGAAGTAAAGATATCATTATATCTGGCGGAGAGGTACGTCTTTACCCTAACCTTGCTGGCAGCACTTTAACATATCCGGAATCCATGCAGAATGCCTCCTCTTTGGCGATAGAACAGGGTAAAGTACTTTCTCTTACATGATGAATTGAGGCACTGACTCGGACAATGTACCATAGAACTGGTCACTCATCCCCATGTTCTCGAGGCTAGCGTCGTTGCACGCCCACATGTGAAATGGGGTGAACGGCCCATGGCGTTCGTTGTTTTGCATCCTCAACACGCCGCTTCCTGGCATGGTCGACATCAGACGTTTGCTTCTGAATTGAAGGCCCATGCCAAGACCAGGCTACCTGGGTTTGCTTGCCCGGAGTGGGTCGAGGTGGTCCCTGAATTGCCCGTACGTTCATTTACCTGTTTTCATGAGTTATATAAGCTGACATTGTTGGACAGAAAACATCTACCGGCAAGATCTTGAAAACGGAACTTCGTAAGATCGTCGCGAAACTGTAAGGGAGAGGTTTGTTTAAGTATTTAGGTATAGATGTAAGTGGTAATAGTACGTTGGAAATATAGCATGGGTGTTCTATCTATGTACATGCAAGTGACAGAAGTCATTTCTTGCCACAATCCTGGAAACACCAGTGGTCCACAGTTGATTAAAGTATTGAGAACAATAACATACAAAATCCCATATAACGATGCGTGGCAGGTCATGATAAATAATATGGTTTGCTAATATTACGAAGTTTCATCAGTAGTAGGTGAAAGGCGCAATATCCTAAACGATGTTGCACCCTTCTCGCAGATGTAGACTTCGTCTTCCTTACGCCCAAGGTAGAGGACCTCGTCTTGAGGAAAGATGTCGACATCATTCGTGATCGACTCGTTTTTTGTGCCAGATATTCTGCTAGGCCCTAGACTAGACTTGCGACCCTGCGTCGACATGTTGCTCGCCTTTCCTTTGACGGTCACAGAATCCAGATTGCTGGAAGTGGATATTAGGGGCATTCCTATCTTCCAAACATAAGGTTTCCGACGATTTGTGTTGCTCATGGGTGGATTGTAATGGGGGAGAATAGTGCGAGATTCGTCGGCAGGTTTCAGCAGAGCATCTCCCAGGTCAACCACTTCCAACCCCCCTTGTCTCATGGCAACGAGCACCGACCGATTTTTAACGTCAAATGCTTCCAGTCGTCTAACGTCTCCCATCTTCCCAACGCTCTTTTCTTCATCGTTGGTCCAGATGAACCTCCCTTTTAAAACTGATCTACCACGCGCATCCACTATTGATGTACTATGGCCACCGCGGGACGAAAAGAATAGGGCAGGAGGACCAAAGTGTTTGGGCTGTGCCAACAGGGAGATTGGAGACAAAAGGGGCAGACTCTCTGGTTGCTGCACAGTGGTGGAGGTGGACGTCGTTGAAGTCGATGTTACTTTGAAAGGTTGTGTTGGGTCAACACACTGAAGCCTCAGATCTTTCAGCAGGATGTATTCCGTGTCGTCTTCACGTCGTACCGGCAGGTCAAGAGGTAAGAGTCCATCCTTGTACCAAGCCTGCATAAGGGAAGCTTTCCATGGTCCTAATAAGGGGTTGAGTGTTAATTGAGAGAAGAACGGGAATGTCATGTACTAACCATGAATGACATTTTTTGGGTCTCGATAATACCATTTTGATGGGACACTAGGTGCGGGTACAGGGAGTCCTGGCGGTGAGAACTGTGTGGGTAGATTACTGTCTTCCCCGTTCTCGGGTTCATGTTCTGCTTTGTATTCCATAAATGTAGGATATGTAGGGGGTATGATGTATTCGTCTGCAATTGACGCAAGAGGAAAGTTGGGCGCAAAATTGAGCTGCTGGAATGTTGTATATGGTCCCATTTGCGCTGTTGCTAGTAACAACAATTCTTCAGATTGTGCCGTTGATGTATTTGAAGGTACAGTGTCGTTTGGTGTGGAAGGTTGGTCGTTCTGCGAACCAGGGTGTTCGTTGGCGATCAGAGTGGGGGTAGCTGAACCCTCATCACCATTTTCCCCTGTGCCGCCCCCCGCGATCACGGGCACTGAAACGCCAATGCTGACGTTCACATTTGTTTCATCATCTAGTGCTTCGTTGTCATTGGTAGCGGGGTCGCCTAACCGGTTTTCTCGAGCTCTCCGACGAGCAGCTCTACGTTCCGCGCGCCCAATCCTAACTTCACGTACCCTGACTGTCGCTGGCTCCAAGCCGAAAACGTTCTGGGCAAATACCAGAAATACTTCGACGAGATCGTCACCTTGTAGCTGAAGCTCTAATGATCTAGGTGAATCCGGGAGAATAAAAGTGCGGGATAGGCCGAGAGCAGTACGATATGTTCCTGCGAATAGTTCCACTTTTTCGCCATGTTCGCCACAAAGAATAGCCAGGAAGCTAAGAAGTCAGAAAAATCAGTAAGATTTTTTTTTCAGAAGCAGTATGCGTGGCATACCTTTTCCTGGCAGTTTCCACGGCCTTGACCAGCAGGGCTCCTTTGGTCCCAGGAAGCTTAACGTATTCTAATTTAGGAGGAGGGCTTGTTTGGCTGCCTGGAGTCCATCTATTAGATTCATTGGTGTCCACAGGGCTAGCCACAGTAGTAGACGGTCGTTCATCCGAGCGCCGCCCTTGAAAAGCGTTGCTTATAATCCTGGGTATGAATCGAGAAGACCTAGAAGATGACGGGGGCGGAGGGAGAGTTGCACTATCTGGAATTGGGGGGACGGCTGTAGCAGGAGGCGTATTCGATAATTCTGTAGCTGAACGAGCGGATAATGGTTGCGTGTTGTTCGACCTAAAGGAATGAGAACGACTGAATCGGTTGAAGGGGGTAGTAGGAGTTGTTGATACATTTGGAGTTGACGCCACACTTGCTGTGTCCGGGGAAGGACTTGTGATCATAATCGACCACCGCCGCCGACGCCTGGAGTTGCTAGTAGAATTGTTGCTGGTACTTGCTCTACTCATAGAACTAGGGGTATGGGATGTATGAGGTACATCCGGCAGCTCTTCAGCACGACCAGCAGCTGTTGGGGTGATAAAAATTGGTTCTTGAGGACGCCTTGTCCCTAGTGGGGGAAGGTCAGGTATTCGACTTTCTAAGAGTGCTTGTGCAAGGCTTATATGTCCGTCAACGTCTTCGTCGTCATCATCTAGATCGTTTGGAGGGGCCTCAGGGTCGGCCGATTCACCATGCATCGAAATAGGAGAGTTAGAGAGAGCCTGTCGCAAGGTTTGCAGAGTTGGTGCAGGGGAAGGCTCAGGAGGAGGTATAGTTGTTGAGCGCGTCAAGGACAAGTCCAGATCTGTGGGACGATTCCTGCGGAGAGAGCCTGGCGCGTTGTGGGGATGGACAGGGACGGGTAAGGTATGGCCGATGACAGACTGGTTGCGAGGCGGTGAACTAAGTTGATTAGAGGCACTTGTCCTTTCGTCCAAGTGGCTCCCGCTGGGGCCAGCAGCGACAACATCTATTGCTTCTTCATCGCTGGACTCTGCCCAGTCAGCCTTTGAGTCTTCATTGTCCCTGTCCCTGTGCCTGGACGTTGCCGGTGGGCGCTGTACTGGGGCTACAGTTATAACATTGCTGATAGATCCACCCCTGGAGCGTGACCGGAGAGAGATATGCGAGGGGCGACTTTGGAGAATAGGTGCAACTATTTCGGCTGAACTCGCATAAGGCGGAGGATGACCGGACGGTGATGAAGCAGGAACGGGATGGGTAGGATCCGTTGGATGAGACTTCGCCTTCTTCTTAGGTGCACGGGGGGTAGCTGAACGTGGAATGAGAGGAACAGGAGGTGGAGAAGGCGAAGGCAGATTATGTTGAGAACCCTTGCGTATGAGGGTGGTTGGGATGCGGTCAGAGTCAGGCGGGGGCGTTGATAAACTTTTCCGAGATTTCTCAGCAGAATCTCTATCGCTATTGTCAAGGGTGCGCATGGCCATCTTTTTAACGGCTTCCCTTCTGTTGCGGTCCCGCTCTCGTTTGACCTCTACCTCTATCCGCCATTCTATGGCCTTTTTCACTTCTTCCAGTGCATAGACCCTAACACCATCCCGCCTTCCAGCAATGGCAACAAGAACACCTCGCTGTTCCATTACAACTACGCTCTTGAAACTGACGCGGCGAATCAAGGCATATGGTTGTGGTGCTGGTGGGCTGACGAGGGGTATGACATCAAGACCTTGGGCGTGACAAAGAAGCAGATAATGAGGAGCAAGAAAAGCGCCACTAGCAGGAGGAGAAGTAAAATGAGAAGGTGATAACTCTGAGGTCAATGGTGACAAAGAAAGGCCAAGCTCGACCAAGGTTGGAGGTGGTAGTGATGGTGGGGGCGGGGAAGGAACTCTAGGGGGTACAGGGGAAGACGAGCGAGAAGGATTATGTGAAGCAGTATTATCCTCTCTTATAGGTTCCCTAGAAGACGTCGATAAAGGTTCTCTACGATGAATGAGATTAGAGAAGAAGCCAGAGAGTCTGTTGGATGAACGAGGCTAGTTCATATTTTTTTTAAGTATCAATTAAATAAAATTTAATTTTATGAATTACCTCTATTGCAGATCTATGCCTGGACCTTCTTTGTTGTTGACTTAGAGAACCTTCTTCTTGTATTGTGCTACTCCTCAATGGCGACGGCGGTGGCAGTCTGGGCACGGGCGCTGTTGGTTCATTGGTCGTTTGTCGTTGCGAGTTGGATGTCGTCGAGTCAATTGTATTGGTGACAGGTACGCTGTGTACGCTAGCAATGTCTGAAGAGTGATCTTGGCCTGTCGAAGGGGAGTCAACCCGGGGATGTTCTATGACTGTCGTATTCCCATCCTCTGTGGCAAGCTTTGGAATAACATCTACATCATCAGAAGTATTTCCCCTCTGATCATTCAGCTCAACAGTAGATATTTCTTCGACTTGTGGCATAAAACGTCGCCAAAGAAGATGAGGACGTCGAGGAGGACGATGAGGAACGACAGAAGGAAACCAGAAATCTCGCTTCCCAATTGTACCTTGGGTGAATATATTATGTAATCATCCTCATACTACTAATTACCCCGATTTTCTAACTTCTTTTCTTCACAAAAACCACGACGAATAATGTTGTCTTATCGTCTTTGTACGAGGCAATGGGCAAGAACTTGTAGAAAATCTTTTTATTCTACAGCTTCACCAGTAAAGCTCACTCCAGTAACAGAGCACGACTTGGCTCATTTTTCTAAATTCCTACAACCTTCGTCAATTATTTCAACTCTCTCTCCAAATCCAAGTTCTCAGGATGAGCTGGCACCGTACAACAGCGACTGGATGGGTCGATACAAGGGTCATTCTACCACTGTCTTGAAACCCAAAACAACACAGGAGGTCAGCGAGATTTTGAAATGGTGTAACGCTAAGCGGATCGGTGTTGTGCCTCAAGGCGGTAATACCGGCCTGGTTGGCGGAAGTGTGCCAGTCAACGACGAGATCGTGCTTTCCCTGTCAAACCTAAATAAAGTCCGGTCCTTTGATCCCGTTTCCGGTGAGTGTCTCATCACAATTCATATGCTTAGCTAGCTGAACTCCTTTACCAACAGGCATTCTGGTCGCTGATGCGGGCTGCATTTTGGAATCCCTAACCGACTATGTTGCACCCCACAACCATATCATGCCGATTGACCTTGGGGCAAAGGGCAGGTAAGCTGGCAAATTACGTTGGTCCGCTTATTGCTCCGAGTAATTGAAATCTTGCCAGCTGTCAAATTGGTGGTAATGTCGCTACAAATGCCGGTGGTCTTCGCCTTCTACGCTATGGATCATTGCACGGAACGGTATTGGGTCTCGAGGTTGTCTTACCAGATGGAACCATCCTCGACCAACTCACGACTCTCCGAAAGGACAACACTGGTGCTTTTCTTCTATTAATATGGCATATCATCTGTTTCTGACTTCTTCCTAGGTTATGACCTGAAGCAACTCTTTATCGGCGCAGAGGGAACTTTGGGAGTAATCACGGCTGTGTCAATCCTCACGCCTCCTGCTCCGCAAGCGTCGAACAATGTTATTCTTGCTCTTCCATCATTTGATAACGTTTTACCCCTATATCAAACCGTCAAGCGTCACCTCTCGGAAATCCTATCCGCTTTCGAATTTATTGATCGTACCGCATATGATCTAGCCGTCAAACACGGTCAAGGAAGGGCACTGAGTGAAGATGATGTAGAAGGTGCTGAATGCTTTGTCTTGGTAGAGACTAGCGGTGGCAGAAGAGAGCACGATGAGGAGGTGTGTGGGCAACTAATTATTCAAGAAAGACATTTAAAGAATTTCGTTCCAGAAACTCTCCGACCTTCTTGAGCTCTTGCTTTCCGCAGACAAGCCCCTCGTCAATACGGGTGTCCTTTCTCAGTCTCCAGCTCAGTTCTCCTCCATTTGGGCCCTTCGAGAGGGTGTGACAGAAGCTGTATCAAAAGAAGGAAAGGCCTACAAGTACGACATTTCTGTACCACTGTCTTCATTCAAGGAAGTTGTGGACAACACAAGGGAGCATCTGCGCTCGAAGGGTCTTCTTCACGACAAAGCCGTCAAATTTGTGCTTGGTTATGGGCATGTGGGTGATGGTGCGTTGCCCGTTGTTTTCTCAAACTTTGGTTAACACTTTTGAAGGAAATCTTCATTTGAACGTTTGCGCCGATGCATACCTCCCTGAGATTCAAGATGCACTCGAACCATATATCTACGAAGTCGTTTGTGCGTTTTTGTTACTGAGTAGCATTTTTGCCCTCACTGACTGTTGCCTTGCAGCCAAGTACCGTGGTTCTATTTCAGCAGAACATGGAATTGGAGCTATGAAAACGCATGCGCTACCTTATTCTAAGAGTGCGACCAGCATTGAGCTGATGAAGAAGATCAAACATATCTTTGACCCCCAGGGAATTATGAATCCTGGAAAAGTTTTAGAGTAGTCGTAGAAGTTAGGGGTAATTGTGTCCATATT
>NHTK01006024.1:0-41905 GCA_002938355.1 Panaeolus cyanescens | reverse complement strand
GATCATTGTCCACAAAACCCTGCTCTGCTTTGCAGAGCTGGGGAATAAATACTCACGGAAACAAGCCCACTGCCAAATGAACCTGAACACACCTGCTTAAAAATATCCCACAAACTCCCATCGCTTGGACAAAACCGCTGTCTGGATATATTTAGTTTCTGTCGTTAGGGACTGACGCAGTGCTATTGGCATATGGTCCAGATTACTACATAAGTTGAGGACAATGTGCCAGAACTGTCCCCCATCCCTTGGTTTCTCCTTCGTTCGCTCCCGGCTAGTCCTTCCATTCGCTTTTGAGCAGTGTAAGTGCCATAGATTGTGCTTTCATGGTATATTTCTATATCTGAATGTTATTGTTAGGCTCCTTTTGGTTTCTTAGTATCTTCTTGCTTTGGTCAAGACCACCTCAATCCGAATTTCTCTACCAAGTACATACCTGAACCTCAATATGCGAGCATCGATTGCCGTCACCGCTCTCCTCTCCGCTTTGGTCGTCAAAGCTGCCAACATCACTGTGATGGTCGGAGCGAACAACGGGGTAGGCATTGCTTTATCGCAGTGGTCTTCAAGTTCTGACAAATGTCTACAGTTGACCTTCTCTCCTTCGAGCATCACCGCTCAAGTTGGAGATAGCGTTCAGTTTACATTGTAAGTTAATCTAGTTGCTTTGTCACGTAATTAGCGCTGATGGACTTTTACAAAAAGCATGGCAAAGAACCATGTTGGTGCCTCAGTTTTGCTGCACGACATTTCTTGATTTTATTTTATTTTTCCTGTTAGACCGTTACGCAGTCAACATTCGACAACCCGTGCCAGCTCAAGCAAAATCCGACAGGCGTCGACTCAGGATTCATGAATGTTGACGCTGGTGCTACATCACTACCTGTGTGGTCAATCCTCATCCAGAACGATACTGTTCCGCTCTGGTTCTTCTGCGCTCAGACTGGGTTTGAGGTTTCCCTGATCTCTTGATTCCAGGCTGACAAATATATTAGTCACTGTCAGAAGGGAATGGTCTTCGCCATCAATGCCCCACCCACAAAGACCTTTGACATGTTCCAGGTAAATTCATTTCCTCATTGTTTTTGAATTTCTGTTGATTTTCTGTTCTAGGCAAATGCTATGGGCGCAAATGGTACCGCACCTGCTCCAGGTGCAAACCCTGCTGGAGGTAGTGGCGGTAATCCCGCTGTAGTCAGCGGTAGCACCCCTGCTAGCTCTTCAACTAGTGCTCCTCCGGCTGGTCAAACAGGTGCCGCTCTGAGGGTAGGCAGCAGTGCTGCTGGCGCTCTAACTATTGTGGCCCTTTTGGTTGGTATTGCTCTATGATCCATGGCATAGTTTACATGATTTGGTATTGATGTATCAACCCCGGATGTTTCTCTACAAAATAAACGAAGGTTTCTACATCTCAAATATAAGGTGGAATATAATGTTATTAAGTGTTTTGCTGTATGCTTTTCGTGGAATGGAACGTGAGCAGTGTGTGCGATAGAAGAATGTCTGTGTACATGACATACTTAGAAAGAGCAGGACTAGCTGAGCCTGATTAGATAAACACGGACAAAGAGCTACGTTCAGCATCAGGTCTGCAGTCTTTCCAATCTCCTACCTTCTCACCAGCGTTAATTCTGCTGTAGAAACACTGGGATTTATTATACTTGTCCGTTATGGACGCAATACGAGTTTCCAAGGTACGATTAACATGTGCATGACGAGCTTTTGATTTATGTAACGCTACTGCAGGTTGAACAAGTCGTGTTGTCCAAAGGACCACAGACTTCTCGCGGAACCCTTCATCTTACTGCACACCATATCATATTTCGCTATGACGAACCAGTAAACGATGATGCAGAGATGTGGGTGAGTTGTCCTGTTAACAATCTGTTTCAATACATTCATGAGTTGTTCACCCCAACAGATGCCATATCCATTGATATCGCTCGTCAATCGCCTGCCCCAAACATTGCAAGGCCTCTCTCAACTCACATTTCATACGCGAACTTTCGAGTCTTTTTCTTTTACTTTCAAAAAGGATTCCGATGCTACGGATGTTTTTGAAAGTGTGAAAGAACTCACCGTGGCTAGTATGTACCTACAATTCCTCTGTCGGCATTCCTGACTCCAATTCAAGCTTCTGTCACTCAGTTATACGCTTTCTTCTACAACCCAAACCCGCCTCTTCCGACCAATGAAGGATGGTCAATATACTCCCCTCGAGAAGAGTATGGGCGTATGGGCGTTGGAACGCGCTCCAAAGCCTGGAGATTTACAGATCTGAACAAGGACTATACTGTACGTGTCCATCTTACTTATAGCGAACGTCAAGCCTTACCATCGCCTTGTCTCAGTTCTGCCCAACATACCCCGCTCGACTAGTGGTGCCTACTAGGATCAGTGACACCACACTACAATACGCTTCAAAGTACAGAAGCAAATGCCGTATTCCTATACTCAGTTACCTACACTGGGGAAATTTTGTACGTCCATGTCCGGGTCTATTACCGCAATTAAAGGCTGATCAAGGTTTAGGGAAGTATCACCCGCTCCAGTCAACCCATGGTTGGGATAACGCAGAACAGGTCGATTCAAGATGAAAAGCTTATTGAAGCCATCTTCCAATCTCACTGGTCCCCCGAATCTCGTGCTGCCAGTGCCCCTGTTTATGGAGCTACAACAACCAATCTCATCATTGATGCTAGACCAACTGTGAACGCCGTCGCCAATACCGCCAAAGGTGCCGGGACGGAAAACATGGATTATTACAAGGATAGCAAGAAAGTCTACCTCGGCATCGATCACATTCATACAATGAGAGAATCTCTGGCAAAGGTTGTTGAAGCACTTCGAGACGCAGATCAGCTTCTGGCAAGCATCAAAGCTGATCTTCCTGACCACACCTCCGACCTCACCGTTCTCGACCGACCGGCGTTGAGGCGTTCAGGCTGGCTTCGACACATATCAGCGATATTAGAAGGGACACTGATCATCACAAAAAACGTGCATATCAACTCGTCTCATGTCCTCATTCACTGCTCAGATGGATGGGATCGTACATCTCAGCTTTCTGCGCTATCACAAGTTTGCCTGGATCCTTTTTATCGGACGATACGTGGCTTTGAAATCTTAGTGGAGAAGGACTGGCTTTCTTTTGGACACAAGTTTTTGGATCGTTCTGGACATCTATCATCAGAAAAGTTCTTTCTCTCGCCTTCTGGAGACATAAGTTCTGCGAGTGGGACGGAGGCTGCTCAAGCGTTCTTGGTTTCTGTGCAGAACCGTTTTGCTTCTCAAAACCACCTTAAAGAAACGAGTCCAATATTCCATCAATTCTTGGAATCCGTACGACAGGTCCAGCGCCAATTCCCCGAACGATTTGAATTCAATGAACGTTTCCTGCGGCAAATTTATTATCACCTTTACTCCTGTCAATTTGGTACCTTTCTTTTCAATTGCGAACGCGAGAGGAAGACGAGCGAAGATGGACCTCCCCCTTGCGAAAGAACGCGTAGTGTGTGGGATTTCTTGAATAGCCCCGCTGAACTGGAACGGAATCGTAACTCAAGCTTTGACCCGAGTCTGGACGACCCAAGCAGTCGTGAGGCAGACGCTGATATGGGTGTTCTGTACCCTAACGCCAAAGACGTGCGGTTTTGGAATGAACTGTATGGCCGAACAGACGAAGAAATGAATGGTAGGGTGGTACCCCTTCCAAAAGACCCTGAACTTGTTGGCCCAGTCAGCAATGCAGAAGAAGATGCAGTGATCCAAGCTACAACTGTGCCGCCTAGGTCTACTTCGCCAGCAGTCGCCGTCACCCAGTCCTTAAATCTTACTCCAAGCACTGCAAGGAGTCCATCTCCGGGCATATTGGGTGGCCTTCGAGATCTGTCATCCTCTCTACCCGACATTGCACCACGTTCTACAGGTAACAGGGGTTCTCCATCACAATTGCCGTTATCCAGTAATACCCAGGACGCCCCCAGCTCATCCTCTCCCCTTAATCCCTTAAACCTCCCCATGTGGTCGCGTCCGAAACAACCAGAGTTTCTCTCAGGCGCCAATGTACGCTCTGTATGGGGAAAACTGTCGACAAACGCATCAGCGGCTTTTTCAGTTGTACAGGATGCATACAGCGGCGTAGCGAAAGAACTCATGAACACGGGACAAAATGAAGACCCCAACACGAGCCATCAGCCTGATCGGTCATCTGAACTGCGTGGTAGAGATACGCTAGCTGGCTGGGGTCAAAGTGACGACACCCCTACCCCTTCCCCCGGTATTTCACAGCAGCCACGAGTCACATCCATTAATGTAGGGAATCCATGGGCGACACCATCTTATCCATCGTCTTCTACCCTTCAATCGGTGTCAATTTATGACGAAAACCCGTGGGGGTCCTCATTCAGATCTACGACTACGCAACAAACAGCGGGCATAGAACCGACTAGCCCTCTCCCTTTGGACCCAACGATCCCACTACCATTGAGGCGTCCCACAGGAGGAGTTAATTATTCATCGCGAGGGAGAAACTCCCCTAATCCTGAATCACGACAAACATCTCGAACAGGACAAAATTCGAATTCAAATACCGATCCACTTGGTGTTGGACCCCTGTGAGCTGACATTGTCTCTTTTTCTTTTGTAATTCTTTCTAGATTGCACGATGTATCGAGTTTGTACGACATATAGTAATAAGAACAAGGTTCGAAGGGTCAGGGTGGCTTTAAATAAGTTGTAGCATGGGAATAGATACGAATTCTGAAGGGTATCTGACATTATTATAGGATATGATAATCCAATCAGCGATTGAGGAGATATGGTTCGTTAAAAAAAGTTTAGAGATCTCCAGAGATGGCGTGATATGGAACGATGTGATTACATAAGTCATTTACTCGCAAATAAAATTCAGCTTGATTGTGAGGGTTGTGATAAAAAATCTTCCTTCCTCCCTCCCATAACCACCTTTCTTTAAAATGGCACCCAACGGAACTGCTGTTCGCGCCGCTCTTGCTCCAGGCCATTTCCTCTTCACCTCCGAGTCAGTTGGTGAGGGTCATCCTGGTAAGTTGGACGCGTTTATACTTCATCGTGAACCATGATGTTGATTCGAGATCAGATAAAATATGCGACCAGGTCTCTGATGCTATCGTATGTTGTTGGTTTACACTTTATATCGTTACTTTACTCATTTGTTTTTTTTTTTAGCTCGATGCCTGCTTGGCTGAGGACCCCTTCTCCAAGGTCGCTTGCGAGACTGCCTCCAAGACGGGCATGATCATGGTTTTCGGTGAAATTACCACCAAGGCCAAGCTCGACTACCAAAAGGTCATCCGTGACACCATCAAACAGATCGGCTATGATGATTCTTCCAAGGGTTTCGACTACAAGACCTGCAACATCCTTGTCGCTATCGAGCAGCAGTCCCCCGATATCGCGCAAGGTTTGGACCACGGTGACCTCGAGAACCACGGTGCTGGTGATCAAGGTATCATGTTCGGTTATGCCACCGATGAGACTGAGGAATACATGCCTCTTACCATCGTCCTTGCCCACAAACTCAACGCTGCTATGGCTGCTGCCCGCCGTACCGGCCTCCTTCCATGGCTCCGTCCCGACTCTAAAACTCAGGTCACCATTGAGTACAAGAAAGAGGGTGGTGCTACCATCCCCCTCCGTGTCGATACTATCGTCATTTCCACTCAGCACGCTGAGGAAATCTCAACGGAAGATCTCCGCAAGGAAATCCTCGAGAAAGTTATCAAGGGAGTTATTCCTGCCCACCTCCTCGACGACAACACCATCTATCACGTGTGTCTTTTTTTCATTTCGGTCCTTTCGAGTCTAAAACTGACACTAAAATTAGATTCAACCTTCTGGTCGCTTTGTCATTGGTGGACCCCAAGGTGATGCCGGTTTGACTGGTCGTAAGATCATCGTCGATACCTACGGTGGTTGGGGTGCCCATGGTGGAGGTGCCTTCTCTGGCAAGGATTTCTCCAAGGTCGATCGCTCTGCTGCCTATACTGCTCGCTGGATCGGTAAGTCTACCTTCGGATCAACTTTTTTTTCTTCCCGTATTCACACTTTTTTCAGCTAAATCCTTGGTCCACGCTGGTCTGGCTCGCCGCATTCTTGTTCAGCTCTCTTACGCCATTGGTGTCGCTGAGCCCTTGTCCATCTACGTTGACAGCTACGGCACTGGCAAGAAGACCGATGCTGAGCTCGTTGAGATCATTCGCAACAACTGGGATCTCCGTCCTGGTGTCATCGGTAAATCTATATTCTGCTTTACAGATCGATCATTCACTAACATTCTCCATACAGTCCGTGAGCTTGATCTCCAGAAGCCCCAATATCTTAAGACTGCTTCCTACGGTCACTTCGGCAACCCCGATTACGCCTGGGAGAAGCCCAGACAGCTTAAGATGTAAAGGTGCTAGTCTTTCCATTATAGATCTAGGGGTTTCGTTGTTGTCCATTTTCTCTTTTTTTTCTTCGCTCTGTCATGACCTTTCTGCATCCGGAAGTTCATCCTTCCGCTCATCTTGCTTCATCACTGCACTTTCAATAGATACCATCTCGCTAACACTCACGCACACACATTTATATCATCCCATCCATCAAGGCTGGATCTGTAGAATTAACGACACTATCCCTCGGAGTATTTCATATACATCTGTAGTGTAACATAATATGTAGTTATTAAGCAAGAAATCAATGCGTTCAACCGCCATTTTTTTCGTTGAAATTATATTTCGAAAGTTGTAAAAATCAGGAGAGATAAAAGCTCCTACATTTGATTTTCCCCTCTTTGAGGCCAATTAGCACGTGTGGAAAAGAATCATCGATAATTTCCTGTTCTGGATGATCGATATCAAAAATTTAAATGTCTTCTCCACTCCCGCCAAGTAGCGTTCTCCCTCTAGACGCTCGACCTGCTCTTCTTTGTCCTTTAAGCGACGAATAAGTATGACCCATCTACTTCAGAAATGTTTTGAAAAGTACTAATACTTTCTAGTGTGTGGTATTCTTGGGTTGCTGCTACATAACCCATCTTTGGATGCTGCCCCTGAGATTTGCGAGGGTCTGTCGCTTTTGCAACACCGAGGTCAAGACGCATGCGGTATCATCACCTGTGGCCCTAAGGGTCGATTTTATCAATGTAAAGCCAATGGCATGGTCCGGGACGTTTTCGACGCCAGTGCTATCTCTCGTTTAATTGGTGGTATGGGCGTCGGGCATGGTCTGTTTTCAAGTTCGAGCGCTATCAGCATCCTTGTTGCTGACTCCATCCCTACAGTGCGATACCCAACTGCAGGAAGCTTCAACAATGCTGAGGCTCAACCTTTCTACGTCAACTCACCTTATGGAATTTGCTTTGCGCATGTACGTTTTCTTCACTGTCGATTGCTTTCGGATCTCACCAACATTTCTGTAGAACGGAAACCTGATCAACACAGCAGAGCTAATGCAGTTTATGGATCATACAGCTCACCGTCATATCAATACTGCTTCAGACTCTGAACTTTTGCTCAATATTTTTGCCAACAATCTCCAGCAAACGGGCAAGTTCCGTATCAACGAAGAAGATATATTCACTGCGATCGGTGGCATGATGCAGCAAGTCAAAGGTGCTTACGCCTGTGTTGCGATGCTGGCGGGCTTTGGTATTATTGGCTTCCGGGACCCCAACGGTATCAGACCATTGGGTCTTGGTTACAGGAAATCTCTAACCGGATTGGATTACATACTTGCCAGTGAAAGCGTTGTGGCCGATGCAGGTGGATTCTTAGATTGGGAAGACGTAAAACCTGGTTTGTTATCCGTTGCTGCATATGCTTGATGTCTTTCTGACTTTCTATTCTATTCAGGTGAGGCCATCATCATTACAAGAGGTGGCGGCGTATCGCGAAGGCAGGTGGCCGCACCAGCCACCTTCGCACCAGATATCTTTGAATATGTCTATTTTGCACGTCCTGATTCCGTCATTGATGGTATCAGTGTCTATCGAAGTCGTATGGCGATGGGTGATGCATTGGCTGCCAAGGTCGATGCTGTATTGAGGGAGAAGAATATCGAGGTTGATGTGGTTATTCCGGTAAGTCTTTGACTGTCTGTTTGTACATCATAACCGACATTACTCCAGGTTCCCGATACGTCACGCGTTGCAGCGCTCAATTTAGCCCAAAAACTTGGCCTTCCTTATCGTGAAGGTTTTATCAAGAATAGATACGTTGGTCGAACGTTTATCATGCCCGGACAACAGATGAGGTAAGCCTCATTGACAGCCATTTGCAAGTTTTTCGAACAATACTCATATCACTAACCAGAAAAAAGAATGTCCGTCGGAAGTTGAACGCCATGGCCCTTGAGTTCGCAGACAAAAATGTTCTCATTGTCGATGGTACGTCAATGGCCGCATATTCATCTCACAGCACTCAACCACATTTGTTTAGACTCCATTGTCCGTGGTACGACTTCGAAGGAGATTGTGCAGATGGCCAAAGACGTTGGAGCAAAGAAGATCATTGTTGCCAGCTGTGCGCCACCCATCCGGTACGAACAGCCTCTCGATGCATGAGCATGGCTAACGTAGAGACAGGTACCCTAATGTTTACGGTATCGATATGCCGTCTCGCAAAGAACTTGTTGCATACAACCGCGACGAGGAACAGATCGCATCAGCAATTGGAGCAGATCTTTGCATTTTCCAAACTTTGCCGGATCTCGTAGAATCAGTTCGAAGCCTCAATACTGAGATTGAGCAATTTGATTGCTCTGTCTTTACGGGCGAGTATGTCACTGGCGGCGTAGACGAGGGATATCTGCGACACATCGAAGGCCTTCGAGCTGACAACCTTCGCGGTCATGCGCTCGAATTGAACATGAGCGTCATAGCCAATGGAGGATCCATGACTGTACGCGAAAAAGACCTCCAAACTGGCACCAGCACACCTCTTAGCACTGCTGACGACACTGTTGGATTGCACAACAGTTACCGCTGATTTCTTAATCCATATCTTTATCATCATACTTAAATATTTACATCCAGCGATTAGATCTGACGAACGTTGAGATGAAGCGCTATATTATGATCTCATTTATGTTTTCTAGTATAAAAACTGTAACTTTATCGCATATTCTCACTAGGACTAGAAGATGATATATCCCAGATCGACTGTATAGATACTACATATGTTCGAATGATACTGTTTCCCTTGGTCGTTTTATTCTGGTGAAGGCAACATTGGCGGATAACGGTCCGCTGAACCGGCAATCATACGCAACCGCGATTACCATCACATTCTCTCGTGCCCTTCGTCTTTGTGCAGTCACCAGTGGGCATCCGTCTTGTATCCGCCTTTGTCGACCTGGTCTTTGTCTCTGTCCTATATCAACACAATATGCAAATTGGGCTAAGTCTATGCATTGTTTTGATCTGTCAATTTCTTCTGGTACACTGCAAGCATGAAAACCCTTCATCACAATCGGCTTGGAACGGACTTACCCCAACAACTGCTCAATCTGCTTCAAAGCCTGAACCCTTCACCCCATACTACGTCCCGCCTGGAGCAAAAAGCTACGACTCATCTTCTCCTTTCATTACATATAAGGGTCAATGGATTGATCGCTTCTCTTCTGGATATGTCGGTCATTCTCTGCGGTCGACGACTCAACCCAACGCTGAGGTATTGTTCACATTCAACGGAACTGGTATAGAATGGTTCGGGAATAAGGATAACCGACATGGATATGCTATCGTTTTCCTTGACGGTGACCCTATTGCGGAAGTAGATGCATACGTTGACAACGCTCAGCCCTTGAAGCAACAACGGATCTTCTGGAAATTTGATCTGCCTCTGAAACAACATACTATTAAAATTGTAAACCTGGGTCGACATTCTAACTTGAAAAAAGACACCACAATGGACTTGGATGTTTTTGTTGTGACTCGGGGGAATGGCTGGGACTCTGGGACTCGCGATACCGAACACAACAGCTTAGAGGATACCATGGACATCACTACAAGGCAGGATCAAGGATGGGTTCTCACCGAACACGGTTCAACTGGTGTCAATGCAATGCAACTTGCTGTGGTCTCTGAATCATATGCTCTTATCGTGGACAAGGTTGAGCACAATCCTCTAACTATTGATGGTCACCCAGCTTGGGCAGCTCTATACAACCTTCGCGATGATTCAGTAATACCTCTGCGGATACAGTCCAACTCTTTCTGTGCTGGTGGAAGTTTTCTCAGTAATGGAACGCTCATAAACGTGGGCGGAAATCCTGTTGTCGAGGGACAGACATCAGCATCGGACTTTGGCGATCTGGACGGTTTACAAGCGATACGAATTTTTGAGCCTTGCGAATATCCTGAAGAAGGCAACTGCGAATTGTATGAAAATCCAGATAGGATCAGAATGGCTAGCCCTCGATGGTACAGCACAGCTATTAGACTGCACGACGGCTCCGTCATGATCATTGGCGGCTCAAAGAAAGGAGGATGGATAAACAATTCGACGGTCAACAACCCGACTATAGAGTTCTTTCCACCAAAGGCAATACATGGATCTGGTGGTCTTCCGATAGCACTAGGATTTTTAGAGACAACGTTGAACGCGAATTTGTTTCCCATCGCTTTTGTGCTCCCTGATGGAAAGATATTCATGGCGGCCAACCAAGATGCTATGATCTATGACTGGGAAACAAATACCGAAATCTTGCTACCAAAGATACCCAACGGTGTTCGTGTTACATATCCGATGAGTGGAACAGGCTTGCTACTGCCTTTGTCCTCGTCGAACGATTATACGCCCGAAATTCTTCTGTGTGGCGGCTCGACTATCAACGACAAGAAGGCGTCATACCGCATATCCTCTCAGGACCAGGCATCGTCTCAATGTTCGAGAATGGTATTGACGGAGGACGGGATAAACGAAGGGTGGCAAGTCGAGCAGATGCCGGATACTCGCATAATGCCGGATGCTGTCCTCCTTCCAACAGGCAAGATCGTCATTATCAACGGAGGCCGTTCTGGCATTGCGGGGTATGGCAATGTTCTGGACCAGGTTGGATACTCCAATGCGGACAACCCCGTTTTTACCCCAGTGCTTTATGACCCTGACGCAGAGGTGGAAGACCGCTTTATGTCTGAAGGTCTTCCAACGAGTTCCATACCCCGTTTATACCACAGCGTCGCATCGTTAACACCCAGTGGCAATATAATGATTGCAGGAAGCAATCCTAATCTTGATCGCAGTGAGGTACAATATGGGACTGAATACCGCGTCGAATGGTTGGACCCGCCGTACATGCAACAATCCAGACCCGTCATCTCAGATAATTTGGACGGGATAGGCTACGGTGACAACTTTTTACTCAAAGTCAACAACCTAAACTCTCAAGCGTCAATAAAAGGCAGGCAATTTCTGGTATACATCATTATCGCTGATGTTTATTTGTTTTATTAGTCGCACTGATGGACCTCGGCTTTGTAACGCATGCTGTTCACACAAATTCGCGCCTTGTTTATCTGGAGTGTTCTGTACAAGATGAAGGTCTTCTGTCCGTAACAGGCCCACCAAATACCTATGTCTATCCTCCTGGACCAGGGTGGCTATACGTAGTAGCGGACGAGATCCCGAGCGTTGGTATTAAAATCATGGTTGGGAGTGGGCAAAGCCCAGAAGTGGATGACGATGCTTTGCAAAAGTAAGCCAGAACTCAGCGTTGTATTTTCAGTCATTCTAACAGATGATGAAAAGCGTGCTACTACAGAAATGAAGATCAAATGAACTCATCGCGCAACATCTGGTTTTTTTTTATGAATCTATGTGGGTTGTGCAATTATTACTTTCCACTATCACCCTGTCAATTTGTTTAGATCTGTAGCCAATCATTCTAAAAATTACAAAGGTTTGGTCTGGAATAACAAAGAAACATGCTCCAGATAAGAAGAGGTATATAGTACGAAGCGTTTATAGAGCCCTCTGTTTCATTCTTGTGCTGACGGTTCTTAGACCAGCATACACTTTGCCAGGTGGAGAACCCAGAATCAGGGAAACGATTGCATCTCTGGCAATCTTGATGTTTTGGAATGAGCCCATGATGTGAATTTTTCTGCGATTTCAAATGAGAAAGACAAGCTAGGCAAGAGCTGATAGAACGTACGTATCGGCAAGAACAATTCGTGTGCGACTCGTATTTTCGATTGTGAATTTTGTCTTACCATCTTGACCTGCAATACGACCGATAGCGCGGGAGAGATGGTCTCCGTGGAGGGTTTTGACGTCCTTGATCTCGAAAGAGTCAAGATAGAGGTCATCTAATCGGAGAAGGGCAATAGCATCCTTTGCAGAAGAAAAGTCAATCGAAATGAGAACAGGGTCAAGAAAGCGGAGAGAGAGCCCTACGTTCACATCAAAGCCCAGGGCAAATGCCTTTACGAAGTCGGCACCCTTTTGAATTGCTCCGATATCTTTGGTTAGACTTGATGTCTAGATAAATCAACACCTTCAACAGAGTCTCAAAATGTTAAGTTAAATTTGCCCACCCTGATTTCAACGCTTCTCCGTTGTACGTTCATGCGCACTTGAAGGGCTAAAATCTCCGTCAAAGGACCAAAGATGTTTAACCACTCCTTCTTCAATGGTGTCATACGGTGTGGTGGGATCGGTATCCTGCGAGTTTCGGATTTGAGTCTGACTTTGTCGGCTCCTGGAGCAACGGGAGGGAATGCCGGTGCTGCACCTGCGAGTTGAGGAACAGAGGAATCTGCGTCAATCATCACCTCATCGTCGTCGTCTGCATTTGATGCTGATGCAGCGGGGAAAGAGGAGACGAAATCGCTGTCAAGGGGCTCGAGTTCCATTGCTGCTTCACCATCTGAGGCAGTTTCTCTGTGACCAGCGGCAGCAGCTGAGGATGAGGACGATGGGTCTGATGGGAGTGGTCCTTGTGCGTTTTTACGGACAATTTTTCTGCGATTTTTCTTGGATTTTTGAGCAGTGCTCGTTGAGGCAGAGGCCATCGCAACATCATGGGTTACAACCATTTTGAAAGAAGTGTCCAGAGTTTTGGAAGAGGTGCTCAATGGAAATTAAATGAGGGTGGTGGAAGGAACCCAAAAATTATTATCTGTCACATGGTCCTGTCACATCTTCTGCGAGGCGCCTGCCGCTCACTCTGGCGCTGCTCGAATTGGTCAAATGTCCTGAAAATGATTCGACCTTTAAAGAATGTTGCATGTCTCTAAGCAGGTATATTTGCGAATGTAATGATACATAAAAATACAAATGAGGGGATGCTAGCTAGATAGATACAGATAAAGAGTGTGAGCGTAGGTAGGATCGAAAACATTGGCAGATGAACGAAGGTGAACAGGAGATGAAGGAGTGGATTGTGCACGTCAGGGGAACAAGGGTTCGACCCAGCACAGATAGAAGGGAGGGGAAAACAACACCATAAAAGAAAATAGTACATATATACTGTCAAACTGTATTGCGACGCAGGTTGCGCAGCAGGTTTTGTCGAACCTCTTTGAATTGCCACGTTTTCGGCTTTTCGAATGTGTATGGTGAAAGGTTAAATCGACCTCGTCGAACAATTTCCATCATAAGGAATGATACTAATGGGGTGTTAAGTATGTATTCTCGACATTATAGTTGGAATACTCACTAATAATTTCGACGTCGTCTGCAAGTGGATGTGAGTCGAACTCGAGGTAGTTCGAACCGACACCTGTAATGTGGGTTGGAATGAATGTCGAATGAGGGTTTTGTTTCAGACAGGGCTCAGAAAGATTGACAGATGATAACGACGAGGACAATGATGAGGATGAGGACAGTCCGGAAGATGACAGTTTTGTTCGGGAAGGTTTCGATTTGAGGCCTTTTAAAGGAGCAGGCATGCGAACGACGTTTTGATGAAATGCGCCCTTTACAGTCTCCGAATCATAGTCAAAAAGCTGTATTGGTCTACATAAGATTAAAGCTCAGAGTCAACGAAAGAGATGAACGCACTGTGAGCGAATCCGCAGTTGCAGTCCAGATAAACTCAGTATCGAAACGCGTGGGGATGATCATGACCTTTGGCCTTGAATAAAATTGTCAATAAACAGGATCCAAAAAAAGGAACTAATACTGATAAAGACATACATGAAAGGCACTGTGTTTGATCCAAATAGTTCTGTCAAACCGCCAATTTTCTCGTCGCGGATAGTGATAGATGGCCGTCTTCCAGTCCAATCCATTTGAGCAACAACTTTTCCATCACTATCTCGAACTGTAGTTTTCCTATATATTGTGTTTGAAGCTATCTCGACAGCAGGCTTGTCAGAAATTTTCTTTGGACCTGATGAAGATGAAGGTTCGGGGTGGGAAGATGACTCGGATTTTGGACAAGGTGGCTCAGGTGAAGAGAAGACAGTTGTTATATCGTACGCGCGACTACCTGTGGCCACATCGACGAGGGCACTGTTAAGCATGTCTGGAGCGGTAAATTTGAGCAGCATGGTGGTGTCAGAAAGGCAAGCAAGGGTGCAAAGCAGTTCAGTGTGAGTCTGCCCACCGTTTAATACAGAATTTTCAAATAAAGACCTTAAATTGGGTAGGGGCTTATGTTTACCATATTTGGCAATTCGTTTGTGGAATTTCATGAATGGCAATCCACGTGAGAGATTCTCTGGATGTCACGGGACCTTTCCTTTATTTGGTCATGATTGGTTATGTCGTTCGGGTTTGTGGCAGCAAACAAAGGAGAAAGTGAACATCATCTAGAGCATTCACTGTCACCGACGACGACGACGACAGCGTCAACACAAAACTATCACCCTTTCATCTTTCTTATCTTTATCTCAGCTCTTATGTTCTTCTATTAACCTCAATTTTTATCAATTATTCGTCAACAGGACTTTATTCGCACATAAATCATCCATCCATTATACTGGGCGGGCCAAGATCCATCAGGCTACTTTCTGGTTCATTTAGGCTATGGCTCATGCTAAGCGTCCACCTCACCACCAAAGACCACCCTCTTCTTCAATCAGTTCGCCGTCAATCAATCGTAGACATACCCTGAGACGGGTTGCCAGCCGTATTGCCGCTCACGCGTCCTCCGACTCCATTTCTTCTCCAGTCGCCCAAGACCGTCCTGTTCTTGTACCCGTTCATACCAATCTCCGTCGTCTACCTTCAAGAATTCTTTCCCAATCCCACAAGGATAAGGAGACAAACCTTCCAATGCGCGAATCCGGTCATGTGATTGCTGGCTCAAAAAGGAAACGCGTAGCCAGCAGCAACGAGAATGCCCATAATCATGGAAGGTCAACCAGGGGTTCAGGCAGGCTAAAGAGGTTGAGGACGACAACAGTTCATACTCATTCTACCGATGAGAGCCAGTCAGACGAGAGTGAAATGGAAATTGATTCACCAGCGCTCCATGCGCCTGCATCGGGAACCTCAGGGACTGAGCACCAAATCGATGATTCAGAAGAGGAAGACTCAGACGGCGACTCTGATGAGAACGACTGTACGTGCTCTTTTGTCATCGTCGATTCAACCCTGCTTATAGTCAAATGTTGCTAGCCGAAGTCTTTTTGCTTCACCATGCTGACTCACGCCGTCTGAGGAGGGAACGCAAATCATATTTGGTCCACCTTTACCAACTTTTGGACTTGCCTGATGACGCTGAACATTTGAAGAAGTCGGAAATCATTGATGCCATAATCAATTCACGTGATGAAGACACTGCGTCTGGACCACCTTCGTCTCCCCCAGGAAAAACCGACTTGGCATCGTCAGACGAATCTAGTGATGATGGTAATGTTGCAGGTGGAGAGGAGACGGATTTCACAACAGTTAAGCATTCTCCCAACGGAAATGCTTTGCGAAGACGCGTTACAATGAACCACCTCGCCAAAACACCATTACGACCATCGAAAGCCAGTCGAAGCCTCTCAATGGGGAATCTTCTTGGAAACGGAGAGCCTTCTGCACCTCCTCTTACAAAGCGAAAGGTTTCTACACGATCAGATGCACTACCCAATGACGTGAACGCACTACCCGCAAGGTAAGCTGCCAAGTCTTGCAGAGGACTGTATTGATGCATACTTCGCAGAAGGCGCTCTTCTCCTTCCAATAACGGCGCTGTGCCAATTATAAAATCACCCCTTGCGACTCGCCTGCGATCACGAAAGGCTTCTGCGTCAAAAGCATCTGCTCCCTTAACACCAATCTCTGACGGTAGCAATAAAGGGAAAGGAAAGGCGAAGGCGAAGCAAGTGGAGTTTAGTAATGATGTTGAGGTTCACCACCAAAGTCCTTCAAGGAAGAGCTCGAAAGGCAAGGAGCCCCGCCAGTTGATAAATTCTGAGAGCGACCTTACAGAATTAGAAGAACTGGAAAAATCGCTCCAAACTCAACCTAGTCCTCGTAGATTACGAAGCAAGGATCGACCGAAGGGTGCCGACAAAGAAGATCACAATCCAACTCCAGTTGTTCATGTCAAGCGCCACTCAAAGTCTCGTAATGTGGAGGAAGAGGACAATGCCGAAGAGGCAGAAGATTCGAATCAACCGACCAGAATCACTCCCATGAGAAAGGCGAAAAAGAAGATTGGGAGTTTGAGAGAATCCGATGATGATGAGCAAGAAGAAGCAGAGGAATTGGATGATGAAGACAGTCAAAATGATGACGAGCAAGATGAGGACGAAGTAGATGAATTAGTGTCCTCGGCATCAGCGACACCGCCCCCTGAAACCCCTGGACGCAGAACGCCCCTCCGCCGCCGCCTTCGACCTAGACGAGATCGCAATAAGGTAGTTCCGACGGGCGAAGAAGAAAACGAAGGGGATGACGAGGAGGAGCAAGAGAACATGGAGGAGGGGGGAGAGGATATACAAGATGATGATGAAGAGATAGATGAGGAGCAAGAAGATGACGTGGAGGGCTTAGACGAGGAGGAGGACGATGAGGCGACCATTGTCACGGAACCTCGAAAGCTTCGTAACGGCAAAATCGTCGGTGAAGAGGATGCTGGTATGGATGTTGACGAGGAATCCATCGGGGATGAAGATGAAGATGATGCTGAAGATGAGGAGGAGGAAGAAGAGGACATGGACGAATCTGAAGCCGTCGAAGACACAGAAGACTCGACCATTGAGGTGGACACACAGTCTGAAGCTGATCCAGACGAGGCTATGGAAGAGGAAGGCAAGTTCAATTTATCGCCCATGTTCTTATGCGTTTAACTCATTTTTTATTTGTAGTTGATCTTACTGTTGCCACTGCAAAGACCCTCATTCGTCTGCGGCGTGATAACCTTGTTCGATTATGTGAGACTCGCGATCTGGATCCATCGGGTACCAAAAACCAGCTGGCGGAGGCCCTTTTACAATGGCGGGACCGGCAGGCCAATGATATGTCTTCACCGTCGTCAGGAGGAACAGTTCGACCATCTTCAAACCGCCGGAAGCGTCGTGGAAAGCAACGATCATCTTCGACGGACACTACCGTCCCTGTTTTGCTTCGCTCGGAGCAGGTCCATACAGATGAACCTCGAACCCCTGTACCTGGTAAGGAGAAGGATAACGAGGAGCTCGAGTTGGATTTGGAGAGCCTTGGTTTGGAGGATAGAGAGATTCCCCCCGAGAAGCTGGTTAAGCAGGAGAAAATAGGCAGCGGCGGCTTCAAGGATGTTTTCATTGGTAAATTCAGGGGTCGCAAAATTGCCATCTCCGAGTTTAGAGGTCAACTGAGTGCTAGTAAGTTCCGCATTTTTTCTGAGAGACCCTGTCTTGATTTCTCCTCTCAGTGGACATCAAGGAACTCAAATTACTGGGGGCTTTCAATCATCCCAATATTGTTCGCTTCGTAAGGGCAAAAACTGGAATTTATCCTTCAATATCTAACCTATCATTAGCTGGGTGTCAGTATACCAGAAAACACGAAGGAGACCCCAGTCATGATCGTCAGTGAATTATGTTCCAACGGGGATCTTTTCGACTATATTCGCAACGTCAGTCCGCCACCCTTCCGCAAAATCGTGCGTATTTTTTATGCTATCTTGGATGCTGTTCTGAACAATCGTGCAGTTGCAAATGATGCTGGATGTCGCCCGCGGTCTTGAATATCTCCATACTCGCAAACCATCCATTATTCACCGTGATTGCAAATCGTCCAATATCTTGATTACGGCAAAAGGTACAGCGAAAATTGCAGATTTTGGTCTCGCCAAGGTTAAGCAGTCTACACGGTCCATGGTCCGCAGCCTTGTGGGAACAGTCAACTGGCAAGCGCCTGAGCTGTGGCATGCGCATCCCAAGTACAATCACAAAGTGGACGTCTTTTCTTGTGCAATGGTGTTTTGGGAGATGTTACAGTGGCATCTACCGACAAAGAAGTTCCCTTGGGAGGTAGGTACTCCACTGTGATCTGTACGACTTTGGCACTGAAGGTTATATTTAGGGAATGAATGAACATGCCATTTACGATATAGTAGGGGCGAAGCGTCAAAGGTGCATCAGAATTTTCACTTTATGAATCGCACCATTTCTCATCATAGCAATATAGACCGTCTGTTGCAGGCCTGAAAAAGCAGTGGTGTCCTGATATCGTCGCCCTCGTTGAACGCATGTGGGCTCACGAACATCAAGACCGCCCTACCATGACTGAAGTCGTCCAATCTCTGGAAGAATTGGTCAGTCAGTACTAGTCAGCATTAACTGGTATATGCTGCCTGCCTATCAGTCTTTTCCACTGTCCTCCCTTGCTTTTTTATGTCGTGACATTCCGCCCTCATGGGGTTTGTTTTTTGTTTACATTACAATTCATCGTTCAACATTCGATCTACATACATTATTTTTTTAGATTTGCTTTCACTACTTACTGTCCCTCTGCTTCTACGTACAAGCCAACATCCCTCGCGTCGCGCACATCACCAACATTTCACCAGTTTTACATTGCAGTGCTCATCGTTCTGTGTATTATTTTGTAGCAAAAACAATCCAATTTCAATACACAAAGGCTCGACCCTGTGACCGAACAGCGACCTGACTCCAACTCATTGCATCCTCTCAGCTTTGAACCTGGAAACCTTTTTTGGGGCAGAACTTTCCGCTTCTTCACTTAACTGGGTGTGTTTGCTCGCCTCGATAACTTTGGCTGACAATACAGTGGGCGGCCGCACAGGTCGCCTTGACTTTGGATCTGGTGTAATGGCACCTGAAAGTTCAGGTGATTTGGGGTTATGTACCACTGAAGGTGCGGTGCTTGATGAAGACTCTTTCACGAAGGACGAAAGCACGGCAGGAGGCTGTTCGGGCCTAAGCTGGGAAGATGCTCGAGCCGATGTAGTAGTGGCCTGATTCAACAGATGTGACGGTCGCGGAAAATCGGGAGACTCAACGATCATTGAGAACTGAGGTGGAAGCGCAGATGACGTATACGTTGGGGCGACGAATGGGAGTTCTGGTTGGCCTTCGTCGATGGGAGTGGCTGATTTTGGGGATGACCGTAGCAGATTTGAGACTGGTGTGGTAGACATAGATCGTACTTCCGAAGCCATTACCTCCTTGAAGCTAAGAGAACCATTTGGCCTTCCTGCAGCTGCTCGAGAAGCTTTGAATTTGGAGCTCTTGGAGTGCACAGTAGGAGGAGGGAGTTCTGATGTTGGAGGCTTCTTGCTCGTTTGGACCGGTCCTATGCGACTTTCTGCTGTGCTCTCATTCTGCTGCCAGGGGTCGAGGGGTGGTATAGTGGTCAAATACTTGTTATCCGGACCCACGTTGAGCATCTCTCCTCTCCTAATAAGATCGAGTACTTCTTGAAGCTGCTGGTCCTCGTCCTCACTTGCGCTATCGGCTTCTCCTCCAACAAGCTTCCCATCTGCGTTCAACCTGCCTGTTCGTATTGATCGCTGTATTGTTCGTGTACCAGAAGCAGGTAGGACAGAATCTCCGAGTGAACTAGAAGCCTTAGATGTATTAGCTTTGGGATTGGAGCTTTGATATGCAGCTGCTAGACGGTTCGCCTTGAACTGTGATATAACAGGTGTGTGGGGGTTATTGAGTATATCAGAATTTTCCGTCTGGAGAAAGAAGATTGGTGAACAGTTGGTAAAAGGCGCAGAAAAAGCTCACTGGAACTTCGTCATGACTATGATTTTTCAGCGCAGCAGCCGCAGCTTGCCCAATGTGATCTCGCTTCTTGAAATATTCAAGCGCGATCTCCCGCTGGTGCCGTGCATAGTCATAGTCAACATCATCAGCTTCCAGCTCCGGCTCTTCGTCGTCATTTTCATCTTCATCAGACGATTCGAAAGGCATCTGATCAGACTCATCGTCAGAATCAGGTATTCTATCGTCTTGAAGCAGAGAGCTTGGGGTAATAGTGGGCTTTCCACCCGGAACTCGCTCCACAACATTCATTTTCATCGGTTGCTTTTCCTGGGATAGCAGCGTCGGCCTAGGGGGTCGTCGAAGGGTAGCAGGAGTGATGTCACCCCAGTGCTCCTGAGGATTGTTGTCGGCGGAATCTGAAGAACTCTGTACCGAGTCTGCAAATGCGACTGTTTTCTTTTTAGCAGATGGAGACTTCCTTCTTTCCATTTCTTCATCTTTTAATTTCTGGAGTTCAAGCTCTTCTCGCTCCTTTTCTCGGGCTAAGCCTACATTCTTTAGCAATGCTCGTCCCATTTTCTTTTGCAACTCTCTAGCCTCTTTCGCCCTGTCCTTATCCCTAGCTGCATCTTCACGCTGCCGTTGCAGGTCGTCCCTTTTGCGCTGTTCTTCGCGTTCTATTGCTTGAAGCTCTAACTGGCGCTCTTCCTCTTCTAGCAAGTCCAATATACGATTTCGCTGCTCCTTGAGCCGGGCTTGAGCGGTTTCTGATAGACTGGATAGCTTGATCAAAGGCTCCACGGACACAGGAGGAGGTAAAGATGCGGTGGATCGGCGAGGTGGTTTGGCCTCTACGGGTTCGGTGATGTCGATTATGGGAAGACCCTCTTCATTAACCAACTAAAATATAGAATAATTTGTTGAGACTATGCGAGTACGACTGTTCATGAAGCATACCTCACCCCTTTCATTGCGCTGCTGCTTAAACTCTTCTTCTGCATCCACACCTATAAGTTCAGAAAGCTTTTCTGTAAGTCGGTCTAATGTGTGGCCACCCCCATCCTTCGTTTCAGGCGCGATGGCTTGAATTAAAGCACGCAAAGCTAGTTACGTCAAGCATTACTTTTTTTTCGTTTAATTTGAATTAAGGGCTTACACTCTTTGCCTCCCTGATTTAAATCTTGCAAATTTCTCTGGGGTTCGCTCATTTGAATTCACGGTAACCCGTAAAAAAAGCCCAATGTGCGCCAAATGGATGCTTAAATGATTAAACCCATCAAAGTGTGACAAGGTTGGACAAGATGCACATGTGACGGGTGACGTATCGCCGTTACAAGACGCGATACCTGTCACAGAGAGTCGCGTCCGAAGTCGCGTCCTGCTCTCATAACTCAGTCTATCATGTTTGCAGCCACAGGTCTACTTGGTCCAGCACCCTTACCTGAAGAAAATCTGCCTAGTGATGCTTCAGGCTTGTTTAAATCTAATGGACTCTTGGACGCTGGTTCTTCATGCAATGACCAGGTCCCAGGGACAGCGATGCCCCATGAACCTCTCCCAAATTTCCAGTTAAACGGCTTATTGGGTGTACAAGCACCCACAGAATCATTCCAATCTACTACTAGCCTTCAGTCAAATCATATTCTGGGTGAATTAACACACAACACTACCCCACCCGACTTTTCATTTACATCGACTGGTTTACTGGGCGAACCCTCGACAGTAGAAAACTCCTTATCAAACACTTCTTTCAAGACATCAGATTCCATTCCATGCGACTCTCAACCAGGTGTGACTCATAAAAGCTCTATTCACACCACGTCTGACTATACAACAGCAGGGATGTCCTTCACACGCAACATGTTACTTCGTTCGCCATCTCCCACTAGTCGAGGTTGGTCTTTTTCAAGCACAAATTTCACTGCTTTTGTATCGCTGAGCAATATTTGTTTTTGTAGAAGACAATCTCCCCCCCATATCTGAAGCATTTGACATGCAATATACCAATACCACCTCATCATCGAAGTGTCTTCCGAGTCGACCTGCTTCCTCTTTTGTACGAGCAACAAGATACGACGGACAGACCCTGTTACTGCGCCGAAAAGTAAAAAATTTCATGCCTGAAAATCAGGTTAGCGTTCTCTTTGTAGTGACCTTTATTTCTCCTGCTTAAATGTCATAGGGATCATCAACGGCATATTCAGCCTCCAAGATAGGGAATCTTCTCGACATTCCTGTGCACAGGATGCTAGACAGCCTGTCTTCAGCCGCAATACTAAATGTGCATAACAGGTCAGTTATTTAAGTACTAAAATAGATATTTTCTTTTCTCACTGCCCTCCTACAGTGACAGTGCCAACAGTCAATGTGCTCAACGAAGTCAAGCCACTGATAGCAGCCTTTGGGTCGACAGATACAGACCTTACAATTTTACAGATTTGGTCGGGAACGAAAAGGTAGCTAGAGATGCAATGGCCTGGCTGAAAAGTTGGGACCGCTGCGTTTTTGGAAAATCAAAAGGAAGAAAACGAGCTCGAGAAGACCAGGAAAACTTCGAGCTTGACGAATACCATAGGCCTAACGAGAAGGTGAAATATGAAACTAGAACACACATGCATCATCATTCACTAACGAGTTCATAGTTCATGTTGCTTTCAGGACCACCGGGTTTTGGTAAAACTACCCTTGCGCATGTTATAGCCCGCCACGCTGGCTATGAAGTAATGGAGATCAATGCGAGCGACGCCCGATCAGGTCATGTTGTCGATGAACGAATACGACCAACCTTGGAATCAGGCTTTGCGATCGGCAGCACGAAACCAGTCCTTCTTGTTATTGACGAAATAGACGGCGCGACAGGAGCTGGAGACAGTGTAAGTCCCTGGCGTTATTACCATAACATTTAAAGCTTATACCATACTATTCAGTCAAACACCTTTATTCATAAATTGCTCCAGCTGGTCCTGGCTAAACCAAAAAGAAATCCTCGTGCGTCCGTCTATACATAGACCTTTCTTTCCGCACCTTACCTCCCATGCAGGAGGCAAAGAAAAGCAAATCAAGTCTGTTATCATGCGCCCAATCATCTGCATCTGTAATGATTACAATGCATCCTCGCTGGCAAAACTGCGGCCGAATGCCTATCAAATACGCTTTAACAGACCAGCAGACGTCCACATCGCCAAACGCTTGAAAGAAATTTGTCACGTCGAAGGTTTAAAAGCGGATTCTAGAGCATTAGCCACCTTAGTAAACGCCTCAAAGGGCGACTTTCGCGGATGTTTAAATACACTTCAGGTAAATTTTATGTTCTTTCTAACGAAACTAAACTCAGCAGGTCATTGTAGCTCATCAAAACACGAAACGAAGACGTGACCGAGCCTGTTATACGACGAGCTACGGCGGGAATGAAACAAGCAGATACAAATGTTCTCTCCGTCCTCAACAGTATTTTCACCCCTGTCTCTAAGAAGCGTGCAAAGAATTTTGTCTTGGACGAAGAAGACGAAACGCGCTATGTGGCGAGAATAAGCAGAGAAATTGATGGAAGTGGGCGGGAAAGTACCGTCGCCACAGGTATTTGCATCAATCAACATTCTACTCTAAAAACATTCTCATCTGACCATTAGGTTGTTTTGGACATTATGCGAAACTGCGCCGACATGACGCAACATTGGCCAGGCATGAAAAGGCAAACGAGTGGCTGTCTACGTACGACAGGTTCTCTTCGGCAATGTATACAGATGGCGACTTCGCACTCCAACCCTATCTATCATATACGCTAGTCCCCTTTCATCCCTTGTTCAAAGAAAGGGGTGGAGAAAAGGTAGAAAGAAATCAGACTGAGTGGGAGGTAAGAGTGACACTGATATCGTCGACTGACATTTGCTGACTCGCATTTAGCACCTGCAAGTTACGAAGACAAATGAAGAAATATATAAATCGCTATCTGGGTGTCTTCGAACAGCGACCTCACGCAGTTGTGGCGACTTCAGGCACCTCGTGAGCTCTCCTATCTTGCAAGTTGAATTTGCACCGTACATCAACAGAATCATCTCCCCCCCTCTTCGACCCGTTCGTTTATTCCTCTCATGTATGAACTTAGATATCTGATGATGCAGTTCAGGTTAACAGCCAGATCATTCGCCCTCAAGAAAAGACTTTGATGAACCGCTTGGTGGATATCATGGCTGCTTTGGACCTTCGTTTTGTACAAGAAAGAACAGAAGATGGACAACTAAGCTACAGGCTGGACCCGTACGTTGTCTATATTTTTTCCAACATCAGCTAATAACCCGGCTGCTAGACCATTAGACGTCTTCGTAACGTACGACGGTAAAAGAGCACCAGATATCTCCGTATCTCGATATGCCGTTCGGCATCTTGTCGCTGGAGAGGTAGGTAATATGTATACCCTATTTTGTCTAATTGGCTAAGTAGTCGAAGATTGATGCTAAGATCAGTGCCCGTGACACCGACATAGTAGAGAAAGGGAAACAAGGAAAACATCATTTCTTTGGCAATGGATCACGGCAAGTGACCACCCGCGCATTGTTTCTTTGATAGCTGCTTACTTTGCTGTAGGAATGATATGGGAACGCAGAAGGGCGCGAATGAAGGTCCAGTTGGAGGTGTTAGACCTGAAGGCCAAGATATTGCTGATTTGGTCTGTATTTTTTGCAAAGGCTGGATACGAATGTAAAACTGACAAAGGATACTCTAGCCCCCCACTGATTTCTTTGGTCGACTCATTACAGTTCCCACTGTGGCCTCGCTGAAGGCCTCGAACAAAATAATTGAGAAGCCCTATCGTGTCAGCTATAAGTTTTTGGAAGGAAATTCTGCCGCGGTGCGGAAGCCCATTAAGGTCGGCGCATTCATGTAGACTGAAGTTTGGTGTAGGATATTATGGATAGCTAGCGTGTCCCGTATTTACTAACTGTATTTCTATTAATTTAAGGTCTCGGTCATTACAATGGACGTTCTTCGTTTTCGAAGGAGTACAGTGACTGAGTGCGATTTATAGATGAGAATGGAAGGTAACACTGAGTTATTATGATGCGGAGTGGCATCCAGAGGACGCCACAGCCTTCTTGACGCTTCCCTCGACGAATTTTGCTCAGATCCAGGTGGGTCGTAACCCTTGACCGATTTCGCTGAACCAGCTCGGTCGTCGTAAGTAAAATGTTGATATATCTATCTGCAAGTATTTCTGATCTTTATGGACTGTTTTTTTTTTGCTTTCTGAGTTCCAATAGAGGAGATACACACATGCACAAAACTGGAAGAGCATTCGTAGTAAGTGGACTTCTTTGACTGACTTTTGCTCTCCAATGACTTGATGGCCTTCTCTATCGGGAAATATGATTTCTATCTGTGATCACTGAGTACTGACTAGTACTGACTGGTCACGGAATGATGATTGACAGGTTTATCCTCACTCGACGGCGTTTGCCATCATCGAAACTACCTCCTCTGTTGTTGAATAATCTGAAATATTTCCTTTGGGACATCTATTTTTCTATAAAAGACGGTCAACCATGGCTTTACAATCCCCAGACAGCTCACCTTCTGTGGCTTTCACAACACTCGTTCATCCGCATCACTCTTTCTACTATCTAATACACTAACGTAAAACCCACCTTCACTATACACTATGTTTGCCTTCAAGTCCTTCGTCGTCGCAGCCCTTCCCATTGTTGCCTTTGCTAACCCTTTGGTGAGGATTCATGGATTGTATCCAGTGAAATCGTATTCATAGCACATCCCTTAGGCCATCAGGACCGACACCGGAGCGTGCAACACTGGCAATGTTCAGTGCTGCCAAAGCACTCAGCAGGTCAGACCTTCCCGACCGTCATTGCTGGCAACACCTTTCTAACCACAATGTATCTTAGATTAACAACAGTAACCCCCTCAACGCCGTTTTGGCTGGTCTTCTTGGGGTTCCAGTTCAGGATTTGGGTGCCCTCGTCGGTCTCACTTGTACCCCAATCAGTCTTCTCGGTGTTGCTTCCGGGACATCTTGTGACCAACAAACCGTCTGCTGCAGTGGTAACACTTATGTGAGGTCCATACTTTTGTCAACTCGTTCGTTCTAACGGCTGGAACCTCTCAACAGAACGGCAACTTGCTCGCAGTCGGCTGCAGCCCCATCAAACTCTAATTTGTGCTATGCAGCCAATAATGTGTACCCTTTGATAGCTACTACGTTGTTCCAGTACTCTTAGTTATCGGACTATAATTCCATCGTTTATCTTTGCTTCTTCGTACTCCAGATGTTGACATTGAGATCGAACTTGTAAGCCCCTGAATTTGTGGGTCTGGCGATAGAACCGGTTACCTCGGATGATCCTTGAAGATCAAGATATCGATTCCAAACGATCAAAATCGGCTAGTAGGCGCTCGGCTTCTAGCACTTGCTAGCACTCCACACCTCTACTTGAGATGTTTAATATTTTGCAGCGCCTATATATATCCTAAATGAATGCCGTCATTGTTGGACTTAATTCGGCTGCAAACCTTATGTACGTTACAAGTCGAGTTAGCGTAAGGGCGCTTAAAGTCACCAAAAGTCGCACACGTGCCGTGATTGTAGCACGAATCCGCACCTCAAGTATCTTTCACAGATCTCCCCTAAAAATAACTGAATCGAACAGATGTCATGCCGGATTTAAGCATTTACGACTCACTTTCAGACTTCTGCTGTATGAATAACGTCTTCGAATGGCACCCAAGCTAAGGCGTTGATGTTGGGTCAGTGGTATGGAGGATTTGATCCACGTGAGCTTCCGAGAATTGATGCCGATGCTCTAGAATAATTGAAGCAGAGCGACTTAACAGTCGGCTTCCTTGTGGCGTACGTCTTCAGATACTAATATCGTGCTTACTTATATCCACCCTTCTTCAGATAGGCTATACACTGAAACCGCATCGAGCCAGCTCATATGCTGTATATATATTATGTATCATGCCATTACCGCGAAAACGGACACTTAGGGCCAGGCCTTTAGAATTCAGTCCAGAGCGGAATAACTTGAAGAGCATTTTCTCAATATGCTAAAAACCGTGCAAAGCCCGTCACGGTGAGCTTATCATGACGTTGTCACTGAAGTAGCGGAATGAACTCATTTCCTTCATGGAAACGCTAGACATCAGTCTTTACGTACCAATACAGGTGTTAGGACGCACAGATCCGTACAGCTTAACGCTCTTACTATTAGCTTGAAATTTTCATGTACATGTACAGGCGACATTGTTGATTACATGTAACGTGATAAGGACGATATAAGGCGCTGTCAGCTCATGTTAGGCATTGTCCAAGGGGTTTGCACCGCCAGAGTATTTGATTGCAGCGCGTCAAGTCACAGGCAAACACCTACCCAGCAGCATTGTTTCTTCCGGCATAAAATTCAGTAGGATCGCATAATATAAAAGCAGGTCGACCTGGCCCTGCATACCCCATCTCATTCAAGAGTTCTTCCAGTCATTTATACGCTCTCTTTTCTACGATTTGCAATTGCCATGATTTCCATCCAAACTGTGCTCGTGACCATTTTCGCATCAATGGCTCTGGCAAATCCTTTGGTACTGTTCGTTGTCTTGAATGACATGAAATAATACTTAATCACCAGTTTATCGATAGGTTACTCCCAGATTTAATGCACCATGCAATACTGGAAGCTTACAGTGCTGCGAAGAAACCAACATGGTGTGTACTTATAACGGACAAACCGCTTGAAGATATGACCGTTGATGAATCGTCATGAATTACTTGCATGATCAAAATAGATTACCAAGCAGCCTAGTGCATTTAATGCTGTACTTACAGGTCTTATTGGTGTGCCAGTTGACTCCCTTGCGGGGGTGGTAGCAGGGGTTCAATGCACCCCCATTGGTGTGGGCGGCATCGGTGAAGGAAATAAGTGCAGCCAAATTGCTACATGCTGCAAGAAGAACACATATGTATGTCTTCTCTACAACACATTTAGACTATTCGGCATACTAATGAATGGTCGGGGTAAAAGGCCGCTCAAGGAGTTGCTCTAGAGTGCACCCCAGTCAATTTGTAAAAGATACTAGTTGGCGCAGACGACGGGTGCATTGTCATAATCTATATAGACTACAGAGTCTACTTACGCCGTAAAATTCCACGCTTCTCCGTTCAAAATCTATAAACCCCACATGAAAAAGCCTCACTCGAGTCCTGGATCATAATGCCCCTATTTTGATTCGAATACTCGCGTGACGTCATATATCACGAGACCGCGTTTACTTAATTTGAAGGAAATTACTTGGCAGCTGGAAACTCGAACCAATACCTCCTTGTCGCTGCCAGAAGAAAATGAAAAGACCAGCTACATCTTCTATGCCTCAGGCGAAGCGTATCAAAGTGACACCATATGTCCCTCGTCTTACCCGCATTCCTACTCAAAATGTACAGGAGTTGTGCGACTCCAAGCATGTGGACGAGAGCAAATGCGTAGTGGGACGCGTCAAAATGTGGTGGCCTGCGACACAAGCAAGTAAAAACAAAGCACGGGCGATAGTGGAACTTATAGACGGGACGATTACCAGAAAAGTTCAGCTTAAACTGGCATCGGAAAATGAAGAGCACTTGAAGTCACTCACGATCCGCCTTGATGATCGTTTTCGACTTTCTTTACGCGGCGCACAGATCGGGATACTGAAGCAGATTCCAAAACTCTGCACTCATCCTTATGTACTTGAATTTGCAAATGGGTTTAACATTGAGTGGACGCATGTTAGCAGCGATGGGACAGAGGATAGCTTTGGTGTCAGCTGTTGGCCAGGTATGTATGACTCTGCCTCTGCAACCAATTCCACTCAATTAATTGTGGTGACACACTAAGATGAGGAAGAGGAAGAAGAAGAAGATAACTCGGGGCATGTTCTGTCGGATGGTTGGTATACCGAAGATGAAGCCGATGATGGTCAGAAAGATGCTCAAACGAATCAAAAAAGGCAACAAGAGCCAAGCACAATGAGGAGAAAAAGTCCTGAAATGAAACAGAGCGACGTGTCTACTCCAGAACCTCCAGCAAATCTCTCCGAACAGGTACCGGACAATCCTAAATTTCAAGCAGGCTGTCGGACCCCAATGGTAGGTGTTGAAATCATTTCTCGTGTTGCATCCTAAACCCCTGGTTAGGCTGTCTATCCTCCTTTATCTTCTGTCCGTCAAGGCCAGAAGGTTTCTCTCATTGGAATCGTCGTGGAGGCTTCTGAGCCATCATTGACACGAACAGGAGGTTTGTAGATGCTCTTCTTTTCCGTCAGAAAGTTATAGTATCAAATTGACTTGCAGAATGGATGAGATTCCTTCATATCATCGACCCCAGCAACTACAGTGCAGATTGGGAGGCATTTAGCAGCATTGGTTTCAAGGTCAATATTTTCTCAAAAAAGCACAAGGAATGGTTGCCCCATCCAAGAATCGGTGACGCGGTTCTCTTACGGGCCGTCAAGGTACGTATCAACATGAACATGTACATGAATCAGTATCCTTTGTACTGAAGTACCAAAAGATTCAACAATATCAAGACCGCATCACGGGAACGATTATGGCCAGCGGTCTGTCATGGGCTGCCTTTTCGCCAGATTCTGGTAAAATTCATCATGGGCCGCCAAGTTCTGCTCCTAAATTCGATCGCCTTGCGGATAGCAATCATGGCGCAAATGTTACTCCCTACTACAACCCAGGAGTGGAAGAAGTCACGTACTGCGTCCAACTTTCTGACTGGTGGCGGGAAGTTCGACCAAAGAATTTCGTTGTGGCTGAACAGCGTTCCGTCAGAGGTCCAGAGTTACCGGCCATTGGAATTAAGAGGGTGCACAGACTCATTCAAGACGCACACCCTGAAGTACCCCCCAACGGTTACTTCGACTGCACTGTTGAGGTAAGCAAACACTTTTTACAGTTCTGGGTCGTGCCCATATAACATTGCTAGGTTTTACGGGGGATTTCCAGCCACAACCCACAGATCTACACGGTATATGTCACAGATTACACAGAAAATGATGGCCTTCGTCCCGTTGGTCAAGACTGGTGTCCTCAAGAATTATCACAAGCTGTCTTACAACTTGAGGCTTGGGATATGGCATCAAGCATTGCGCGAACGATGCAGCCGGGACAATACTACAGCATAAAAAATGTCCGAATGAAAGTGGCGCAAAGTGGCTATCTAGAAGCTAAAGTCGTTCAAAACAAAATCACTCAGTTGAAGGGAGAAATGGCAGATAAGAATCCCCATCTTCAACAACTTCTCGAGTACGTCGCACGGAAATTATTGCCCTCATCTCATAATCTTTTATTGCAGACGAAAGAATAAACGTATGTCCGCAGTACAAACTTCAACTGAAATACCGGATAGAACGGTTGGAGATGTTGAGGAAGGGGAACCATTCAACGGCACGGTGGAAGTGCGTCTGATCCTTTTACCTTTTGTTCGCTACTCACATGCCGTTTCAACGCAGTTACTTCATGTCGTTGAAGAGTCCGGAAAGGTCTGCTTATTCGTGACCGATTATACTGATATGTCCTGTCTTGTGGGGACTGGTGCTGGGGAACCATGGGCGGAGGGTTTGCAAGGAAAGATAATGAAAATATATCTAACAGACCAACAAGCAAATGGGGGCCGCATGCTTGTTGTTGGGTCGTTCTACCGCATCAACAAGTTGGTTCTGAGCAACAATCCAGTTTACAGATGTTATTGTTGTGTGTTATCTGGAAGTGAAAGATTGATACACAAACTAAGCCCCAACATCACATCAAATGAGTTCCTCAACGGAGTCGTCAGGTAAATACCTCTCCCCACTCCTCTGCTAAGCAAGCTTGCTGACACGAACATACAGGAGGAAAGCCCGGTGGAGTGCTATGACAAAGCAAGACATCGCATCTCAGGCTCCCAAACCTAAGACATCGAAAAAATCGGACAGCCCTGCAGCGCCCCCTCCCAAAGTCCTAACACCATATACCCTTATCAAGGATATCTCGCCAACCAATGACAAACCGGGGAATTATAGATTGTATGCCCAAGTAGTGGACTTTCATCCGTCACTATTGAAAGAGGCGTTCTATCAAATTTGCGCCCAGTGTAGGAAAGAGTAAGCTGCGACAATTTTTATTACCCTCCTGGTACTCAGTCATTATAGGGTTCCGATAATGCGGCGAGCATGTTTCCAATGTGATTCAGACGCGCGTTACATCCAGTATCATTATCAGGTTTATATCAAAATTCGTGATGAAGACGGCAGCGAAATATTTGTCTCAATCAATGACAAAGTAAGATTTGTTTTATCTGCTATACCGAATCACCCTTACGCATAAAGCAGTCTCCATTCTTCGACGGCCTTATTCGGGGCGATATTACGGCTGACCAAAATTGTTACACGAGTCTAGTAAATCGTCTGCGTACCATTATGGCCCATTTAGTCGATTCCAGCGGGCACAGAGTGAAAGATGGTGAAGATGGATTGTACCACGTATTTGACTTGGACAGTTGGATAGTCCCCGAAGGCAAGCGGGCTTTCTGCCTAAGAGGGTTGGTCGAAAAGCGGACTGTTTAATTCTTATTTTTTTGTCGGTTGCGTGGAAGGACTGTATATGTATAATTATTAACTTAGTTTGGAGGGTCAGATGGTATCCCTTCTGGTTATGCATCTAATACTCGTTCGAATATTTTTATTGGGCTAGTTAAAGGATGTGTGGATATTATGCTCGTACCAACGTGGGGACCTAGCTGATGGATAATTTGACCGATTAATTCTCGCTCTCGAGCTTATCTATATAATCCAAGATTTCCAATATCACTCCCAGGGCGATCAACCCAAAACTATAGGACCCAAAGTTATCGTGTACCAATTTCGAGGGCCCAAGGTTATCGCGTCCCACTTTCGATTTAGCATAGTTCCATGCCTTCCACGAAGCCTCGAGTCCCAACAAGAGCTCCTGCATATCACGGCTATCAGGTTTTTCGCACAATTTGGATTTAATATCTCCAACGAGGGTTCCGGAATGCAGTGCCATGCGATATATGCGCTGCTTTCTGTGGCGTTTCTGAGTGCATTTGGCTAGAATTGAGCCTGTGATAATCTCGGATTCAAGGAGTCGGCCGGTCACAGAATCGGACAAGGCATGTGTAGCAGAAATATACCGTAGCTCGTCGCTGTATTGGCGATACAGATCCACTGTTTCCGGTGGGTATCCGTCGTGCAGAACACCGTGGCCAAGAAGCTGAGCAATCGTTTCTCGCAGAGCCTCCGTAATAGGGTCGTGTCTGAGGTCTTCTTCGGACCAAGATTTTAAAACTGGGTTGTTTTCGTCCACATGTATGTTGCGGAATAGCTTCCCCAATGCTTTTGTAGACTCGTAATAATCGGTGTGCCTGGGGGAAACAACTTCCGCTGCATGCCAGTCTGGTTTTATTCGCATTAACGTCTTTGGAAGGGTGTCGTCATCCAGTGAAACTGGATTTCCTTGCTTGGGATAATCGACGGCCTGGAGAGAAACGAAATGAATATAAATAAATGTCTAGAGTAGGTATACCAATCAACTTTCCTGTGAGCATAGTTCGGCCAGTTTCAAACAATCCTTATCACGAATGCCATCCTACACATACAAAGAATATCATGTCAAATTTCTGCCCCCGGTTATAACATGACATCCACATACAGCTGATTGATCTGTATGAGCGCATTGATGTCAGTATCTGAGTGTTCATCTATTTGGTGGGCAATCTTACCTGCTATGATCAACAATCTATCTGATAACAGTCCCTGAAGACAATTGGGTTTAATGCAGTTTGATAAAAGAGTCCCAAAACACACTTACCAGTACGTCGGAGTGAATGTATTCTACAACGAAGTCGCAAATATCCTCTACGTGACATTCCCTGTCAAGGGTTTTGGGTCCAGATGGCTCGTAGTCTGCAGGCTCATCCACACTTGTCGGAAGAAGTGGCTTGTGAAAAATGACGGAAAACAGGTCACTAGAGGTTGCATATGCGTTGAATACATGTTAATTTAAAAGTATGGTTTGAAACACGTACCCGTCAACATCTCCACCACCTAGACATGATGCCAGAGAACGATTTCCTGGATCTTAAGGTAAGTTTGGTGGAAATAATTCTCATATACATGCAACCACCTTCCGATGGGAGAACTACCACATTCTTTAGATGGGCAAAGAGGCACATCATTGATGCAGGTGGTTTTCCGATCGCGCGCACACGTTGAACTGAGAAAGATTTAGTAAAAACAAAGAACGTGCTATGTAACGGCGTACCATCTCCGGGAAATGCAACTGGGCTCCTCGAAATAGTTGCAAGGCCGGACAAGAAAGTGGGCTCCTCGTCGCCTGGCCTCTGTATGCAGACTGCCAAGATGGTTAAAACGTAAAAATAAAATTACAGATCACAAGATCACATACTGAAAACTTCTCCGGCCTTCAGAGTAAAGACATTTTGGAATCCAGCAGCCTCATAAGCAGGGCCCTCATCTGGCACACCAACAAGCAAGTAGCTATCCGGGACGTATATTCTTGCAGAATGCTTTATATCCCTCAAGATACTTGCTGAGACGACCTCACGAAGGTGCTTCCAGAAAGGGTTGTCCATGAGTCTCGCATCCTTTGAATTGGGCTTGAGGTCAAACTTGTATCGCCTCTTAAGACGGCGAAGAATGTCCTGGAGGTTGAAAGAGTTTCCCAGATTGTACTTTCCAAGGAGAGCGGCGAAGTTGTCAATAGAAGTATCGATTTTTTCAATGTTCTTGATGACCTCATTTTGCAATTCCAAGAATGCGGGCTGCGGGATGCCTATGTCTTCCAAAAGCATAATCAAAGGCCTGAGAAAGACATGAGAATGATTTGCTCAACCACATCGCGTCTTGCTTACCTGTTCAAGTAACAATCATTGGGAGCATAAAATGCTTGTGCGATTTCAATTGGCGCTAGTTGTTCGGCATCCTTGCTGACGGAAAACTTTTTCATGGAAGGCCGCAAACACATGTGTATTCCCGGGCGCTCCTTTTCGAGAAAAGCGTCAACAGAAATTACGCCCTTGTAGCCCAAGAAACGGATTTGAAACTGCGGTCCACATAATTAGATGGATAAACCATCTGAATGAAATATGAAACACTGACAGCAGAAGGTACCGAGCTTTCGATATAAGGCCTGTGTTTCATCTCGCACAGTTTTGCCCAGATCTTTCGTGCAAGAGAGAAGCTGAGCGTGCCACATCCATCTGTAAACAAATATGGCTCTTTTCCGAGATCGTCTATGTCTGTCCATTCTTCTCTCCTTATCATGACAGATGCGTCAGTTGCAGTAAAAGCTTGGGCGAGGCGAGCAGCATATTTGGAAGGGATTTTCAAGAGCTTGTCCCCTAGCTCGTCCCCTTTGAAAACTCCAAGGTCGTCCCGGATACTGCTTGCCGTAACTTTGACGCATCGACCCACGGCGTCCTCGTAAATGAAGGGATTCATGAACCAAACACTATGTTCACGTAGAGCAGAATTCGAATAAGCCAAAAACTCAAAAAAACGACCTGCAAGCGTAAACCCGTTTTTTAGGATGTCTCCGACGCGTGCGCGCAAAAAGGGTACAGCATCAACTTCCCGTTCCCAGCGAAAATTCAAACGATCTTCTTCCCTAAATTCAACACGCATGAAGTGATCCTCGTAACCTGCATATTTGCGAATGATACGATTCGATTGCGTAGCGAATGGTCCTTCCAAGAGAACGCGAGTGGGCGTAAAAGTGACGTGAGAGCACAGAAATTCTCCGCGATGGACAATAGGTTTAAAGGATCGGAGTGCGAGATCGAAGCAGCGGGCGGGACTTTCTCGCAAAGGTCGGATTTGCAGCTTTTCATTGTAATGTCGCAATAGGTTACCAATGTAGGTTGACGTTTCGTTTTCTTGGAGCGATTGAATTTTTGGTAAAAGGGAGAGGATTTCGTCACTATGAAGCAGACCATTCCTGAGTAATGACTCCAGCTGGAAGGCAATAGGCCATGGAAACTTGCTCAAGATGTTGCGGAGATGTCGAATACGTTTCTCGCTGAAAAACCCCTCTTTGGTCGCTTCGATATGAAGTGGGCCCATACATTGAATGATGGTCTGTTTTGCGATGCCAGCGCTGTAGCACATCTCTGAGAATTTCTGCAGAATTCCATCCTCGTTCACAAAGAGAATACGCAATTTGGTCGCGAAAGGAGCCACGATTCTATGGCCTTCATCGAGACACATAAGCCTGTGCTTGAAATTGTAGTTGTCTTGCTTGTGTGTGCCGGTCAAGGTCCTGTGGAATGGATATGTCTCAAAGATGGGTGGTGTGAGGGTGTCGAAACAGACATCTAATATTAAGTATGAGCAGTGAACACTCTAGTGTGTGGGCAAACATACAAGGTCTTCCATCGTACCCCACACCGAGTTTTTGGATGGTGGAAAATGGAATCACCAAAGAGCTCCCTTCGCTTTCGGATAATTGGTCGCCACACTGTATGGGCTATGTCAGATGTGGCTAAGATAAAGTTGGATGATAATATCTTACGACGATACGCATGAGGCGATGGTCATATTCGACGCGTAACCAAGCTGTCTGCCTGTCTATACAGCTCCTCTCCCATTCAATTGAATAACGTCGAGGCTCGAGCTTCTCCGCATCAGAGTTGGGGTAATTCCTGTAGAATACGCCAAATTGAATGACATCCACGCGGAGCATATCTCTTAGACCGTAGTTGATCCTTTCACGCTCCTCTTCGATGCTGGGGTCGACAAATAGGGTTTTCTTCAGTAAGTCTGCATCCTTTTTTGAAGGAGGGCCTTTGCGATAAAACTTGAGCTTTTTACCGTCGATCCTCAGCGGGGTGTCGACAACCCATTTGAGAAATTTGGAAGCAATGTGGTCTTCTCCAAAAGTAAGCACACCGGTGCCGTCATTGCGAACGCCGCCTGCTGGATTGTCGTTTAGAACTACTCGGAAGTTCATGAGACGGCCATTTTCTGGCTGTGGCATAAACTTTGGGGAGTGCACGATCTCTGCAACTTTGCGAATAACCGTATACGTGTTAACATGATTTGGGATGAACTTTATGTTCAGTTCCATGGCGATGTCATGAGTGAATCTTGTTGAAAGGTAGTAGCAGTGGACAAGAACGAGACGATTTGGCGCCCATGGTCATTCAATCTGATTGATCAGTAGTGATCACGGGAGGAGTGTCAAAGCAAGGGCCACAGTTCATTATGCTGAGTACAAAGACAGGGGCGGAAGTTGCCGGACGACCTCTTTTGTTCATTTGTTCCTCGTTCTTCTCTTTGTTCTATTCGACGACGCTTTTTTCTTCAGACAAAAAATGTTGAAATTTTCTATTTGTGACTTCTCAGATTTCTGTCATACTCGAGGAGCTGTTATGGACGCTTTTTATCAGTCAACTAAGCTTACGCGTTTTCTTTCAATGGCCACTTTTGCCTACGTTCTTTGGAAATTTTTATGTCTTGCTACAGGTCCTAAGCGGATTGGCTCAAAACACTTGGGTGCACAGCGCGACGTTCTTGCAGCACTTGCTTCTGTCTTTATACCTACAAAAGCTGCATGGACCTATCAATATCAGGACCTCTTTGCCGATGCCTGCGTCACGGAATCTGCAAAAATAATCAACATCGATGCAAGCCAACTGTTCAAGAACCTGGTCAATGGCCAACTCGAAATACGATCTACAGACGACATATCTCTCCTTGTACAAGGCAAGCTTTTGGTGTATGGTTGGAACATTCGCCTGGCATTCAGCGCAAAATGGAAGATTGTCCTCCTTGCTTGGCTTTTGAATCAGTATATGCGCAGTAACAACGTAGATTGCCTATCAATCATTTTAATGCTCAGTCAACTGAATATCTTCGTTGTGTCTAGTCAGGGAATCCGTACGCGTTCGAAGGTGGAAATTTTATTGGTGTGTTTTGCTACATGCTGACTGGACTCAGACCTTGTTCACAAGGTTGACATGGACCATGTTCCAAATCGAGAGAAAGAAAACTTCATCAAGAATTTCGCCCAGCTGGCCGATAGAGATTCCCTTGTGTTGGAATTTACCTGCTTTGCTGATCACCTTCGATGGCCTGGTCAACCCTTCATTGCTTGTACAGTGCCATTTTTGCCTTCCGACCATAGAAGATGTTCGAAACCTCATCCCGAACGATTTTCAACTCTCCTTTACGGTCTCAGAGAATATATGGCCATCTTCCCACCCAAAGGACTCCAAGTATCCAAACTTGCTGACATATCTGCTGAAAGGCGCAAAAGTCTCGAACGACGGGCGCAAGACTTCACAAACAATCAGCAGTGGAGAACGGCATACATAGAGCATCATAATATGCTGTGTTGGCAAGCAACAAGGGTAAAACTCTTATGGGAAGCTGGCCTCCTGGCGTCGGGTCTCATATATCGTTTGCGAGTGACCATCGTGAAAAAAGCCAACGATTCAACTTTCAAATAGTGAGTATTCCTTCAATATATGATATGATATCTATAAACATGTTATAACATCTTAATAGGTCAAAGTCTCCACCATAGCATCCAAAATCCGGATGGCATCGGGGATGTGGAACTTCTCGAATTGTAATGCGACGGGTGTACTGATATTGGTCGGTTAGTTATAATTCGAACAAAAAATGGATGCATCTGGAAATAACACTTACTCCCATCCTGTTACTCGCTTGACTGGCGCATTGAGTTTGAGGAAGCACCTCTTCTGAATTTCGGCACTGATCTCTGCACCTGCACCAGCAGTCATTCCCGCCTCGTGAACGATAACGAGGCGACCCGTACGAGAGACACTTTGCACCACCGTCTCTATGTCCCAAGGCAAGATAGATCGAAGATCAATAAGTTCCACTTTTGCTTGGCGAAGGGCCTTGGGTACCACGGTTTCCAACGGTGGAGAAGGAGAATTGAGCATGTGGATCGCAGTCTCACAGTGATAAACGGGTGTGCCCCAAGTCAAAACCGTAAGGTCGTTCCCAGACGTTAGGACCTCTGCTTGACCAAGGGGCAGTTCAAAGTCGTCGATTGGAACCTGCTCCACTATTTAGGAGTTAAGCATATATGTTTGAAAAGTAAGCAGAAAAAATATACCGGCAGAGCGATAAAGAATCTTGGGTTCCATAAATATAACTGGGTTAGGGTCTCGGATAGAGCTTAGCAAAAGACCCTTGGCTTGAATTGGCGAACGAGGAATAACAACCTACGGTGAGTGAGATAGATTGCCCAGGGAAACTAAAACAAAATAATTACCTTTAATCCTGTAGCACCCATGAAAAATCCCTCTGGGGATTGAGAATGATAAAGTCCTCCGTGCCCCTTAATGGATAGTTTAATGCCTAACCGTTACCAATCGCAGCGTTGTACTCACCACCGACATAGTTGGTGTTCGGACAGTAAGCCCTCCAACATTGTAGCTCCCTCCTGAACGATAGCGGATTTTCGCGGCTTCGTTGACGAGCTATCAGAATATTTAAATCCAGCATCTGGATAACGTCAACGTCCTGCCTACCTGGTCAAATGCAGGATAGATGTAGTCCGCAAACTGGATCTCTGCAATTGCGGTGTGGCCCATTAAAGCAAGTCCTATTCCGAAGCCTGCTATTCCTTGTTCCGTTAGAGGTGTATTAAATACGCGTTCCTTTCCTGCATTGGTTCGACTTTTTGTAAATATTGGTGAGCACAGTCCGTATGAACCACTAACCAAATTCCTCCGCCAGACCCTTTATGAAAGTCAACAGACAGATATTACGAGGATCTAAAGAAAACATACCATTGTACACCTGAATACACCTCCAAATGCCACGTCTTCCCCAAACACGACAGCATTTTCGTCCTTGGCCAGTGCTATACTCATTGCATCTCGGATGGCTTGGTACGTGTTCATTTTTCGGGTTTCTCGTCCGCCTACAATGGTACGTGGTGGAGAAGTATCATCTTCATCTGCCCATTTAATTCCTGGAGTACGCAGAGCGGCTTCTCTCCTCGTTCTCAAGTGTTCAGAGGTTGCAACAGATGGCAAATGACCGCCAGCTGGTGGAGGTTCGACAGCGGTTGAGTTGGTTCTACGTTGAGCAACAGACAAAGGAAGAGTTATGCATCTAGACGCAATAAGTCTTGCGGACGATGTAGGTTTGAGGATGTTCATGAAGGAGAAAAGACAAGGCTAAGATCCGGGACGCCATCAGAGTGAGGTGTGGGTTAAATTGATAATTCCAGGAAAGCAGGTATGGCTATATTTCCTTTTTAGGAATCATAGATACAAATGGACTAAATCAGACTTTGCCTTTAAACTTGTTCTTGACAATCTCATGGAGAACGATTCAACCTTTGTTGCCCCAGAGGGCGTCTATTCAGTTACAGATGAACATAAACCTAATAATATCCAGAACATGGCAGCTGCAATAGGTCAACCTCTTTTCCCTTCAAAGGCTTCGTCTATTCTCTTGAAATATCCTACAACAAAAGCGCCTACTACTCCAGCTTTTGCCCAATTACTTGGAGGCGGTTCAAAAGAACAGAAGAAGGACAAATCAGAGAAACCATCTAAAGATCGCGACGACGGTGTCAGTCTATCCAGCAGTGACACTCCAGACGATGCCGATCCCTCAAATGGCTCCCAAGAACCACAGTCCGCGACGTCACCACAAGAACCTCATCCCTTGTTTTTCCACCCCTCCTCCTCGAATAAACGGAAAGGAGCTGCAAGACCCAGGCACAGTATAAAATCATCATCATCTACGTTTATCTCTCGGGTGCAGACCGCAGAAGGACTGGCACGCAATTTACAGTCGAAGCTAGGAGAAGTCACCTACTTGTTCTATAACCTGGCTAAATCTTTCGTTTGGACTGAGGCTGGTTCGAAAGCAAAGGTAAAATATGTCCTACTTCATGGATACATATTCTGATATAAATTTCAAGGAACCATTGACCAGAATTACCTTCGTTGCCCATCCCACTTGCCATGACGTTAATCTGACGACCGCCTCAACCGAGAAGTTAGACGTCATAATTGGTTTCAATACTGGGGATTTAATTTGGTTCGGTCTGTTAAACTACATCCGTATTCGATATCTGCTGACTGTTGGTAAATAGACCCTATAAATTCTCGTTATGGAAGACTAAACAAGCAAGTGAGCTTTATGGTTACGCTTGACTGCAACAAACGCAAACTGCTTGCTTTAGGGCTCAATTTCATCTTCCCCATGCACTGCAGTTCATTGGGTTCCGGGTTCAACCACCCTCTTTCTGGCCTCCCATGCCGACGGGACGATCATTGTCTACGATATCGAGAGGGATGATGGCTCATTCAAATCCCAGGATCCATCGGCACCTGTGTCTTCATCTGAACCCAACGCTTCCCCGCTGATACCAGGCGACACTGCCGAAAGCAAAGAATGGGATCCTACTGACAATATCTTTGTCACTATGCCACCTTGGCATCCCGCGGCGACGGCTGCGTCAATGAATTCGGCAGGGAAAAACGAAAAGGAGAAGACAGTCAAGAACCCTGTAAGTCACTGGAGAATCTCAAGGAAAGGTGTCGTGGGTGTGTGTCACCTTTGTTGCATTGCGCTGCCTGCCACTAAGAACCGCAAACAAAGATTTTGTGTTTTCGCCAGACGTCAAGCTTGTCGCAGCGATATCAGAAGATGGCTGTTTACGTGTCATCGATGCGTTAGCGGAGCAGTAAGTCCACATTATCCACATATCCCATCGACGGAAAGCAGTAACGGCTTGATACAGGCTCGTGGACTGTTACTCGTCCTATTTTGGGGCACTGACAAGCGTCGCATGGTCACCCGATGGCCGCTTTATTCTCGTGAGACAAACATCTATTTATTTATTTTTGAAGCCACACTTAAGGGGGCTGTAAAACACAGACGGGTGGACAAGATGACCTCTTGACCATATTTTCGCCCTGGGAGCAACGTGTCATAGCCCGGTGTCAAGGCCATTCTTCGTTCGTATCGTCAGTGGCGTTTGACGATCTAAGATGCGACGGAAGGACATATCGCTTTGGTAGTGTAGGCGAGGATAACAAACTGATACTTGTAAGGCTTAAGGTCTTCGTCTAAGCCGATTCTAACGCGTCAATAACAACGTCAGTGGGACTTCTCCAGTGGAGCGCTTCATCGTCCCAAGCTACAGGTATGCCCTCGTTTTACGCAGTCGATTGCTCTCCGTTTATTGCGAATCCCCAGGCTAGTCACCACCAAAGGATGTCAATGTCTTCGACCCTATCACTGGGATTCCGGCGTGACCGCGGTCAACTGGCACCGTCTATCATCAGCTCCCCTCATTTAGAAAATACAACCCAGTCCAGGTATCATCCCGCACCATCAAGGAACGAAATCGCTGTTGTGCAACCCGTACTTGTAGGTACATTACCTTGTCATTCCATTCAGTGACTTATGGATGTAAATGCAGATTAAGCAGCTTGATTGCGAACTCTTGACAACGATCCAGTTTCTTCCTCGAAGCGTGTTAACCAGCACTAAAGGCGGTCAGATTAGATTATGGGTCCGGCCCCTCGCCCTACGCACTCGCCATCAGAGAGGCAAGATTCTATCCCCCGACCTTCAGGACGTATCGTCATAGCATGCCAGTGTATAGTATGTAATATAGTAAAAACCCTTGTGCTGTGCACATTCTCGATTTTCAGTCAGACTTGCTTGAACATTTGAGCATATGTTTTGCGCAAAAATCAGTATTGATATTAACTG
>NHTK01006023.1:0-41827 GCA_002938355.1 Panaeolus cyanescens | reverse complement strand
TGGCTCTGATTTTTTTTTTTTTTTTTGATAGACAAAACAAAATCGGCCAGCTCACAAGTTCGTCATCAATCCCCCAAACCTTCCCAAATTACCCAGCAACTTGCGATTTCACAATTACTTAGACGTTGGTATGACTTCAGTCTGCCACCCTTAAACCTGGCGATTGCAGAACATGAACCAACTGTCTTGAAGCAACCAATGAAAACGACGAATTGCCGAACGAGATTGAAGACACAACTGAAAATGAGGAACAGGCTACAAATTCAACCAGAGCGGTCTTTCTCAAGTCGGTCCTCAAATAAGCACTCCAGGATAATTGACAGGCTGCGAATGAACTTGTATTCAACGACCCCTCTCTTCGCCCACTTGCCCTACATCCAAGGGAATATCAGGTTCTTAAATTGGCTAAAATTGCTTGTACAATTGCCAACGCCGACTCTTGCGAATTCTCGTATTTAAAGGCTTCCTTCAAATTTGTGGGAAGATCCTCTCCCGCATTCTTGAAATGGTCCGACCACACCTGCTTCCACATACTCTGTGCCAAATCATGCGTTTTCTCCCGCCTTTGCCTTACATCTTCACTAATCCCATCTCGCATTGTTGTTGCTAAGAACAGACTTTCCTTCCTCTCCTTGCACATCATCAACGACGAAGGCTTGTGTGGAAATTCCTTTTTGTCCGCTCGATTTTGGGTCAGCTTGTACAGGTAGAGGATTGCAACAGGGTTGTTAGAGCTGCGGTGTACGGGGAACTATATCAGTTACCTGCATACAACTTCCAAAGAACTCACAATTTATTATTAATCCTCCTGACTTCTGTCATATACCCAGGGCAATCCTTGGGAGGCATGTCGACAACCAACACCGTTCTTTTCTCACTTCCGTCTGTAAGGACGAGCTCGCATTTGACTACAGATGCGTTTTTGGTGTTGGGACACAAATCATGGGTTACAGTAATCCCCGCCGCCTTGGACAAAGTGCGAACAAACTGGAGACACACAATACGCATAAACTGTCAGGATCTTTGCCAGCTGAGTCGCTTGGGCGTGGTTGCTCACCAACGATTTACCGACCCCCGACTCTCCTAACAGGCTAAGGTATAGCATGCATGAGCTTATTGTTCATAATCGACAAGTGCTGACGACACCCACATAATAACAGGATCATCCGGCGCAAACACAACCTTCGAATCATCCACTACCTCTGATCTCACTAACTTCAAACGCTCTAGGAACCTCCGTATTGTGGACATGGTTGATATGAAAAGTGATAGGACGTCGCTGCACCGAACCTGGGAGGAAGCACCGTTCTATCGATGAGGGTAAAGGTTGTCTTGCTTTTATTTACGCCTCGTGCTTGCAATAATCACCCTAATATCGGCATCTGCCATTAGGCCATCTCCTCCCAGGCCTTATCTGAGTCGTGTTCCCAGTGTGTTCTACGGCGAGATCATACACTTGGAACGTGTACGAAACAAGCGGTCATAGTGTGAGTATAAGAGTAAGAAAGCATCTTATGTATATCGCAATCCTTCTTTCGCGTTACTAATGACACTAATAGATCTACCTATGCACTGGTCACATTCTAATTTTTGGACATCCTGTAAATCATGGAAACAATATCGAATGCAGCTTGGCCGCCTTCTTCGTATCTTAGAACAGGGGGCAGGGAAATCGGGACATACGCTCCCTCTGGCTCAGTAGCCTTGAAATTCCAGTCTGCCCACAGTCGTTCAAATTCTGAAATGTGCTCGTCCTTAACATGATTCTCCTTCGGTGAAGATGGTTGCTGGATTTTGGAGGCAATGATCAAATTTGAGTTTGGGACTTCGACTAACACCGATGGTAATGATTCTGGGTGTATAGTCTCCGCAGCGTGCGAGGGTTCTGCCAGGTACAGAAACGCGATGATATCTCGTCCACTATGATGAGCCGCGAAAAAGATCAGAAATTTTCAATTCGTCCATGCGAAGGGAAAGTAAAACATACTAAGACCTGTAAAGCCTCTTGACTTCTGCAGAGCATCGAGGGTGGTCGATAGGTGGTAGAGAGATGATGGCTACTTTTTTATCGTCGTCTTCATTGACCTGAGCGTCGTTTAAAATTGATGGCTGATCGCGCTGATCGTCGGCGCTTTCCTTCGAAACTGGGAAATTCTTGAAGACTGTCGAAATCCGGGAACCTTTTACGCTCTCTATGCCTTGGAGATCAATCTGCATATCGGAAGCTTGTGCAAGATCCTGAATAAACTGCAATTCGTGAAAAGAAATATAAATTTGAATTCAGAATCAAAGTCCTGCAAATTGCAAATTAAGATCACACAAACCTGCGATTGATCCTCGGTTCGCTGGCCGAGTAAACTGTGTAACATATTCAGTTAAAATGCCATTTCCAACCATAAAAAGAGAAAAGCGCACAGAATGACAGGTTGATCCACTTCATCTCTTTCAAGCAGAACCTTGATAACTTCACGGGCAGATTGAGTACTGCCATCATGCCGATGCATGGGCGGAGCTCCATCGAGCTCCATTCGATTCCAATGCTTGTCCTTTATTTCTAGCTCCCGTTTTTCTTTCCTCGCCTTGGGTGTTGGTCCAGCACTCACTGGACTTTGATCACCGGCCGCTAACGTTTCCCACATCGTCGTCACCAATATCGTCCTTTTAGCATATCTACCACCGCAAAGAGTGCGCAACATCCCGCGGTGCAAGAACACACGATCAGTCAGCTTGTTGTCTATGATCCTGTGCAAGTATACAATCCCCGATACGTGAGCCTTTTGGGCGATTTTTGATGCATGCATCACTTTGCCTCTAAAGTATTGTACCCATTGAAGTGTTTTTTCATCAGATTGGGAATTATGGTCTATGATGGATAACGGAAGAGGACGACGTACGCGTTTTCAAGCCACTTTTCAAGACCTTTCTCGATCTGCTCGGGGGTCATACATTTTGGCTCTGGAGACGGAAGGGCAGGCGTGTCGACCAAAACAACATCGCCAATGTCCTCGATGTGGCATCGCACATGCTGAATTTCGCGGGTCTTGATCTTCAAGTCGGCTCCGACATCCAAGACTCGGTCCCCCACTACCGTATTGATAAACTAAATCCATGTGAGTAACGAGATTAATTCCTCCGATTGTAACATATCTGGTACACGAACTTGAGTTTTGCCTGATCCACAAGCGCCCAGAACGCTGTAGAATTTACGATAAAATGATGGATTACAAGAAGCATGCGGTCAGCTGGAGAAAAATACAGAACTTGGTTAATGAGGCGTACATAATGATTTTATCGGTTTCCGTAATCACATCCTCTTGTTTCTTTGCGGTAAGATGATGAAGTGGCCTGGTGAGACTCGGAAATGATGGCATTGGTTTCTCTTCCCTACAGGTTTTTTAGGTATGAAGTAACTGGGAGAGTTCTTGTGAGAGACAAAGTAAGCCTCTTTAATTAACCTAAAAACCACTTCGGGCACGAGTTTTCAGCACTGCACCGTGCAGCAGGCCTCGAGCTGATTTCTCATCGAAACCGCCGTGACGGGTTATACCTAATCCACTGATAAACATCCCATCGTGTCATACAACATTGACCGTAAGTGTATAAAATATAGCTGTTGTAATGGTGAAGATCGAGGCGTAACGTTTGGCATTGGAAAGGCGTGTCAGGGTGCATCGACGGATCCTGAATCCGTCGTGAATGCTCTGCGTCAAACAAGGCCAAATCATCCAGGCTGAAGATGATGATCAGATAGGGGTGTTTACTCGATGGACCTCGACCGGCTTCCGTTCAGTGGAAAGTGATATTACCACTTCCACCTGAGTGTTGTGCGTCCGCGGAAAGCAAGTCGATTCTTTGGGCTAGTCAAATCCTGGTTTTGGCACACAGCAGGACACGTCGACCGGCCTGCCAGGCTTCCGAAGATTGAATAAAATCTCTACACTTCAACCTCTATTTTCAATAAATGTCACAATAGGCGTTTTAAAAAGTCATAGAGGTAGGAATTAGATAGACGTTCGGGTAAATGAATGCAGGTTATTCACATGTTTGATTTTAATTACAATATTTGATCTAATTAAGCGCGCGTACAACGCTGCGGCCTTAAAAGCACATTAGAGCAAGGATTGGTTATATGCGAGACCAAATCGAAAGCAATTTAATCATGACCGTTAAATTATGCACGCATTGGGATAAAGAGGCCGTTTGTCGGGCACTCCAAATTGCTTACGGCGAACATTTAATATTTTAGCAGGTTCCCAATCACACCTTCGGGGTCATTGTACGAGCTTGAAGAGCAAATGATAATATCCAAGGAGAAGATTCTCTACCCCTTGACAAGATACAAAATTCAACCCTTCCATTCATTTATCCAATCACAGACGAACAACACAGAGCACAGGGATCGTTATCATTTATCAATTATGTACACATCATCGGCATACCCTAAGCCGCTGTGAAGCCATCATATGCATGCAGGTGTCAGGCAACAACATCGGACATTCCTTGTCAATTATGCGTCTGGGAATCCAACTTCCAACCCAAACATGCATGTTGCACCACCAAAGCCACTGTATAACCTCCTTTGATCAAGACAACAGTGTCAAGAATCATCACAATACAATGTCATCATCATCGAAACAATCAAGCCTCTCCCATCCGAGATGGTTCAAACAAGCGGTGCATTTACTCCTATCATCAGCAGCACCACTGCGATCATCGGATGGCTCATACCAGCTCATCCCCAAAATTCAAACGATTTAAAAAGCATAATATCTATAGTTTATCATATGAATTATCGATAATCTATACCGCAACGCACAAAAATAAAAAAGCCTGCACTACTCCAACCAGAAATATATAATAAACATAATAAAGGCAGAACTTTCACCATCGAGATGAAAAGCACTGACTGAATTATTAAATTAATTTAAAAAAACCAGCTTCTGGGTAAGAGTGTGATAAATGATTTTATCTCTAGGATAGAACCCGTCGACGCGAATACTACATGATTGGTGTCGAGGGGGGGAGGTCATGAAGAGGAGTAAGATCTAGCTAATATCCTCTCCATGAAGGACGGGGAAACGGCTAGCGTCGTTAAAGGAAAATACGAAACAGATGAAAGTATGAGTGACCTAAAAATACAATGAGGCTGGATGCGATCCGCTGTAAGTGAGTGTAATGCTGTATGATGAAATCAGTTGGTTGTTGGGATGAATCATGGGCGTGAAGGGGGCATGTGTGCTTGGAGGGGAGTAGGGGGGAGATGAACGTTAAGGTTGTCTTTGATCTAGAATCTCTGGGTGATAGCGGCTGAGAAGTCGGAGAAGTACACATCTTGATCCTTCGGCGAAGCGAACTCGGGCTTCGAACCTGTACAGCGCAATGAAAATCAAGGATCAGCCAACGTGTCAATTATGAATTAAAGAAGGGGCGACGATGGAGGAAGAGAGAAGCAAGCATAGAGAAGGAAGAGAAACGTACCGCCAAAGAAGGTTTGCATCTGCATTCCGCGAATCTTGCCATCACCGCTGCCGTCCACAAGCTTGAGACCGTTAACATTGATAACACTCTTTCCGTTGACGAAAAGTTGAATCTCTCCGTTGGCCTGGTTGGGGTCATTGAGGCGAACGCGCTCGCTGATGGTGGTCCATTCACCGGTAGCAAACTTGAAGGAACCACGTCCAACGGAGGCGCCGTAGGTGGGGTTGCAATCTGACTGAGGAGCGACGTTGCATACCCTCCTGTTGGCCTCAAATCCAGGGACATCGTAAGGGGGGAGGTAGGTGTAGAACTCGCCAGCACCATCAGCACGCCACATAAGACGAGCCGAGAAGCACTTGGTAGAACGACGACCGCCAGAGCATCCAGTGGCCTCAGCATCGCTGTTTCCTCCATCTATTGAATTGAAAAAACCCTGAGTGACTATTTTTGATCATGAACGGCAAGGTACACGTACAAAGGCCTGGGAGCTTGCCACCAAGTTGGAAAGCAAAACCCTTAGGGAAGAAAACCGAGTAAGAGAAGGTAGCCTCCTTGGCGTTGGTGAAGTCAAGGGAGGCAGGTCCTGGAGCGTAGAAAGAGAAACCACCTTGAGGGAAGTTGCCAAAGGTGTAGGATCCACGGGGGTAATGAGCCTTCATTGCCCTCTTGCCATCAGGAGCACTGGTGTAGGTGTGAACAACCGAACGAAGGACCTTCTGGGGCCTGAAGGTAGAATCCGCAAGCAACAGAGGGTTGGAAGCTGCTGGGGAGGTAGACCATGAAGTGGAATATCCTCCAACTGGGAAAAGGCGGCCTAGAAGGCCGGGCAGGGAACCAGTGGGCGCAGGTGCGGATGTGGATGTCCTAGTGGTGGAAGACGCGCGAGTGGTGGTAACGGGGGAAGAGCTAGAAGCACGGGTGGTAGTGGGGCTAGCTGTTGGCTCCCTGGTAGAGGTGGGCTCGCTGGTCGTTGTAGGCTCATCGGTGGAGGAGGGGGCTGAGCTGGTAGGAACAGGGGTAGGCTCCATTGAACCCTTGACGATGGTCAGAGGAGGAGGAATGACCTGGATGGGGAGAGAAGAAGAAGCAACTGCTGTGTTGGACCTTGCAGGGCATAAACGGCGTCGAGTGGGTCGTGCACCGGAAAGAATGGCAATGAAAGCGAGATAAAACAGGAAAACTGTTGACGAGAACATGTCGAAAAGCAGGTCGGTAAAGTGAGCGACAAAAAGAGAAAAAAAAGAGTGAAAATCCCAAATATATATGAAAAGGGATAGACAAGAGAAGAGAGACAACCAGACAACCAAGCACAGGAAAGAGAAGGGGTAAGTAAAAAGAAAGGATGCGGGTTTTAAACCAGCCTTATGTAAAGATGAAGGTCAGGGGGGGAATGATGGAAGGAGAAGGAAAGATGCAAAAAAACTTCAACACAACGTTGAACTTCAACAATCGGGCTTGGCCTTGGCGCTATTTTAAACTTATCGGCAAATGGAGATTCAACCATCCCATTGTTCCCAAAAGACCTGCACAAACTCAGCTCATAAACAAATACAGAGATAATAACCTCCTACCCTTTAGTTTTATTGTTGAACATATATCCCTTCATAAAAGAGGCATTGACCACCGCCGCGTTTTGTTCAACCTTTTCATGAAAAAGGTCTTATCGTTCGGTTACCATGCCACTAAGTATATGGACCACCCTTCATCCAAGGCGTGCTGTGCCGCAAATTACCAAAATCTCGCATGTTGGGGGAAACAAATTACCACAGGTTCAACATTCATTTGACACGTCAATGTACTTGTTCGAAGAAAACCAAACGTTTGTAAGAAAGAAAAGTCCCCAATGGTAAACCAGGGTATACGTCGCCGATATGCCGACGGAAAATTTGGCTCCATATCTGCGAAAGCGAGGCTTTATCAAGCACCCTCTGTGGGGAAATCTTTAGAATGTGCGCACGATGCATGTTGATTCATTGATTCAATTGATTGAATTCAATGTTGTTCGAGTTGCAGGCGTGCTTGTCACGATTAATGTCTGAGATCGCCAGCAAAGTAGCTCGATGATGGATAATGGATCTCCCTATGCAGAACCCGAGCAGGATGACCGTATGTAAGCTAGCATGCAAGACAATATTAGGCTGACTTGGTGATAGAGGCACCTCCAACACGATGTTCTCTTCAGTTAATCGGTCTGCAAGGTGTTGCGCCAAAAATCAAGATGACTCTCACATCGCCGTACCGCGGTGACCATCACAGGGCCAGTGAAACAGTTTGCTTTGTTATCCTTTGCCGTCCAAACCAAAGTTCGAATCACGATCATCAAGATGAAAAACTCCAAAAGAGCTTGACGCGTTTCTATCGCTGTTCGCAGTCCCCACACTGCCATCTTCGCCGTCAGGTTCGCGAAGCCTGAAGGAGAAAGTTCAGGATAGAAAACCCATTCATTCTAACGTTCTATTTTTTTTTGTCGAATCCATACCGTCGTCCTGGAGGCCGTATGCACGGAAAAACTCACGGAATCTAGACTCGAGGCACACCTCTTCTCTTCAAAAATTCAGTTGGAATGGGTATTCTTCTCCATACTCAATGCTCCACAATTGCTTGTAAAAATTCCGTAAATCTGCGCTCGTCGCTGCGACGACACGCGCAAGGCGATTTCGGCCACTTCAAACCCTCGGGGCGTGAGGCTGTCAAAGGCTGTATGTAAATAGGCTGTCCAAATATACCATATGCATATGTCTCATCAAGAAAATTTCTACACATTCCGCACTGCTATTTAAAAATATCTCGAGCTCGACCTGACAACCGCAGCGTTCTCCACAGCGTCCACACCTCTGTGGGTAAAAGAGAGAGGCGCTGGGAATGTGGTGAAACTCAATAAGCGGTACAAAGATTGCACACAGTGACATACACACACATTCTACGAGCTCCTGTCGGATCTGACAGGGATCCTCGATACTAAATAACATCCGCTTCGGCGTTTTCTTCGCCATTTAATGATGGAGATGCTTAAATGGCTAAGATTTAATGATTAAATTCAAAAAAAAAAAAAATCTTCTTGTCGTCTACCCTGAGCTGGGCTAGCGCGCGTGTTCTTGGAAAAATGAGACTTTGCTGGGGACCAAGAGATGTGTAAAACCAAAGAAAAACGATGTTCATTTTGGGTTGACTGCACTCCACAACAGAGCGCACTTTGACTTTGAATACAAAAAGTAAAGACATATTTAAGCAGTGATGCCGTTGAAAGCGAGGTTGTTGACAGTTCCGGAGGCTACAAACCAAAGCATTCAATTTACACCGAATCAAAAAAGACCGCAAAATGAAAAACTCACGAATGCTGGTAAGAGCGCTCTTGGTGCTCAAGCTCTTGATCTTGGTCTCCATAGCGGCAGGGGAAACATTGCCGTCCTTGCCAATGAGGTAGGCGACGAGGCCAGCGATGTGGGGAGCGGCCATGGAGGTACCGGAGATGTTGTTGGTCGCGGAGGTGCTGCCGATCCAGGCGGAGGTGACACCGGTTCCAGGAGCGAAGACGTCCACGACGGCACCGTAGTTGGAGAAGGAGGAGCGGACATCGCCGATGGTGGAGGCACCGACGGTGATGGCGGAAGGAGCACGAGCAGGGGAGGTGTTGGCAGCGTTGGTGTTGGAGTTACCAGCGGCAGCGACGACATGGATGCCGGCGGAAGTGAGCTATTGGATGCATGTAAGGAGATATGTAAATGAACGATTGAAGTCAGAGAACATACAGAAGCGACAGCGTTATCGAGAGTGGTGGCAGTGCTTCCACCGAGGGACATGGAGACAACGGATGGGCGGCCAGAGGCACGAGCCTGGGAGAGGACCCAGTTCAAGCCAGAGACGATACCAGAGGTGGCACCAGAGCCGGAGTCGCTGAGGACCTTGACGGCAATGAGGTTGGCGCCCTTGGCGACACCGTAGCGAGTTCCTGCAGCAGTACCACTGAATAGCAGAGAAGATTAAAGCAATACATCAGTACACGCGAAGATAGAGATGAATTCCGGGAAATACTTACGCGCAGTGGGTACCGTGACCATGGCCGTCAGAGTTGCTGAATGTTCTTGTCAGTAAACATGTCTCAGGTGTGTTTGTTTATTCTCACCCGAGGTTGTTGAAGCTGGCACCCCAGCGAGCACGGCCACCGAAGTCAGACTGTATGCAACGTCAGAATAGAACTCCAGCACGACATCGAAGCAGAAAGACATACGTGACTGGTGTAGATACCTTGGCGCCAATTACCAGGTAAGTGTTAGTCAAGCAGCTTCAATAGCATAAAACATACCGGTATCTGTTCATGAAAAACTATTAGAAATAATCGTATGCAGGATGTATAGTGCACTTACCAACAATGTATATGTCAACGCCTCGTCCTGCGCTGTCGTCGTAGCTGTAGGTATAGGTCAGGGCACTGGGAATAGTCTGAGCATGTAGATCAGTTAAAGTTATGTAGAATAAGTTTACGTGGTGGAAGTGCTGCTGAGCCTAGCACGCTGGGAAATACGTTGAAGACCCCATGGAGCATTGGTTCTAACAAGAAATTGAGCAAAGACAACAAGGTTTGAATCAGAAAGCCTTACTGGGTGGCAAAGGCCTCCATGATACCGTCCTCGGCGATGAGTTCGACATCCTTAGAAGCACGGAGCTCGTTGAGAGTAGCCTCGTCGAGGTCAGCTGCAGATTGTAACATAAGATGAGCTCATTTTGACGAAAAAGACATACAGAAAATACCTACCAGCGAAACCGTTGACGATGTCCCATTCCTCGGTGGACTTGATCTTAAGCTTGTTAGCCCAGTTGCGGCGGGAGGCGCCCTTCTTGAAGTTGACGATGTATTTGCCGGTGGTCTGTCCCTGGTAACGCTCAACGTCGCGGAGAGCGATGGTTGGGCTGGCCAAAGTGGGGGCAACCAAAGAGACTGCGAGAAGGATGGCGGTGAAGAAGCGCATGTTGAACTTGAGCTGGAAACTTGGAGGCTGCAAACCGATTTTACTCTTCGAAGAAGGGTACTGAATCCCATTGCTTTCGAGCAGTATTTATACGTATGTTGTGCAGGTAGCTGGGTGGTTTGGGCGAGGATGGCCAAGGATTCAAGCATATGGTGGAGAAGAAGATGAGTAACAAGTACTTCATGGTCTCAATGTTTTAGCCCTTGGCTCAAAGGACGATGTTCAAGCATACCCTGTGCGCACCAGACCAAAAAATAGTCTTGGAGAGTGCACATAAAGAAAGAAGCAGCGTGATTTTACTCATTTAATGATTATGAGAACAATCGCAATTCTAGCAATCATTTGCGCAGTTATGCCTTATACAATATCAGCATAATTATGGTAGAAAATTGTGGACCTGCTTCACGTACCGTGTCCACTCTCCAGGGGTGCGCTCGATGTGTACCTGGTCGCATAGTCAAAGGGAAATAGCAATAAGAGGCTTATCGACATCCAGACGGACATGTCTAATCCTGTACGGCACAAATGGCACATTATGCCAAGGACTATCAGAATCCAACCCGCTAGGAAGAATTCGCTCGAGAGCACATGTACCTCGCTCACCAACCGTCGACCCAACGTTAAAGCTGTCATGGACGAAGAGCAGAGTTCAACAGTTGCTCATCGATGAATGAATCTGTCACAGCAGGTTCCACATGAAAGCAGCGTCATGTTACCGGATACATGCGATGAGGGGTTCAGACACGGAGAATCCTTCAATGCAGACATGCGGGGTCTCAACATAAAGATTGGGAAACATTGATTGTTCAAACCATATCGGATGTGTTACCAATCTATAGGATGGTGTTATCAAGGATAAAGAGTGAAAATCGATACGAGAGTACCGCAAAGATTGTTTCTGTAGTTCTGAACGACCACATTGCCGCTGTGGTTCTTTGATTGTCGTCCTTGAGCAAGTTGTGGATTCATCATCAGGTGTTCTCAACACTCGACATAACAACAATAACAAACAGAGAGATTTCACCGCAAAGTCTATGTACGAACGACGGTCTCGACAGTCCCTTCGACGTTCAAGCGTATAATTATTATTGGAACACGACAATATATTTATAAATTGTTGGACATCAGTGATATATTTTTACATCGAATACACGGTTAGAATCACTAAGGCGCTATTCGTCTTGAGAGCGCAGTTTTGGCCTGTTGAAAGCGCCTTTGAGCATACAGGGGCTATCAGGCTATCCATCTTGTGACGTGTGGCAAGTTGACGATATATCTGAAGCAAGACTACGATTCCAAGAATCAGATATAACATCACCCAAATCCCCTCAAATCGCCTTGTCAGCACCCCCGTTATCCATCACCCTTTGACCTTGGCAAATCTCTCCCTATCTGATAACGCTACTGCCAATGACGTCGTATAGTCGTTGGGTTTCGAGCTCTGAGGGCAACCTTCCGAAGCAGACTAATCTCTCTCAGGATAACCAAGATTCAGAGGCTGTTGTGATACGAGAATCATACATCCCTCGTTTTCCTATTTTCTCTCAGTTACAAACAAAAAGGTTTGGGAATAGTTCAACTCACATTTTTGTCAGGGCTAAGCTCTAGTGAGTCGACACCAAAGTCCGACTGCGATTTGGAGGGTTGACAGGGGTTGACCCATCGAAAGGCGTGGGATGCCGGATGCCGGCTTACACTGTCAGCAGGTATTCAAATTCAAGTTGAATCAGTGGCAAAATGATACTCATCAAACCACCCTGGATGACCCTGACAACATTTGGCATACTTGGTCAAGTTACTTGGAACTTGGAATTTCTAATTCATCGGCATTTCGTCTGATATAAAACTTGGGTTTTCGAAACTCCTCAGGCCTGACTTGTCGGCGTTCTTGGAATGTGTAGCCATCGAGTACTGGTCTTAACTCCTCGAATTCTATTATCAAGAAATGAGGAGCAAAGTTTCAGCTAGACCCTATGGACTTGTCAACTTTGGTTTTTCCATCACAACCCGATGAACGCTCGGACTCTGTACCCTTGCGTACCTGAGGTGTTACTTTTCTGGCTATAATCTTCACAGCCATAATCTGGAGGAGGTCATGACTTGACCTAGTGGACATAAGCAGCGAGTTCACCTTCCACGCATGGTCTTTCCCTTCCAACTACGAGAGAGCTTTTCGCAACATCGTCCTCGACAGACCTGCTCGCTATGGACTCTGGCAGGAGCTCTCCATCCTCGTCCTCTACGCTTGCAGGGTCAGGGAGGCTGTCTCCCATAGCAAACAGACCTACGCAGACTCATGATTCCTTGAACGAAACAGCTGCTTCGGACCCACAAGATGCTCTCCCAGAGAATCTTTTTCAGTCTACAGAAACACTCGTCAACCCTACCCCACCTACTACACTCATTTTTGACCGCAATAGCGTTCTTTTTGCCACATTGCACAGCCGTGCAGGTCCAAAATACAGGGTTAAAACCAATAGTTCGGTCACACGCACGGATTTGTGTAATGTGGTGGATGAACAGATTCTTGGGTCCATAAAGAGGCGCGAAATCATGCCAGATGTCGTGCTTTTCCCCCATAGAGGAAAGAAATCATTAAGAATGAACAAATGGCTGAAAAAAATAAAAGGGCAGGAAGGAGTAAGGTGCGTCGACACGTCTCTCAGACTCGATGGCGCGATCTAATTATACTAACACTTTTCAATGTGCCCTCCTCTCCAGTCCTTCAGCCGTTTTGGAAGCACAGAATGGTCGTTTTGTTTGGAGATCTGGGTTGGATGACTATCGTTTGTCGGTATGTCGATGCTATTCTTAAGGGTTTTGACATTTGAACCTAAATTTAGGGCGTCTTTTTAGCTTTACGAAGACAACACGAGACAATCGACCCCCATCGCTTATTGTCGCGTGTTACAGGATCCACCAACATTGGCGCTTATGCTACAAAGTAGTCTCGATGAATCACTGCGGATAGAGATCATCACCTCTTTTCTTGTGATGGAACACAGGCTACGGATGAAAGAAAAATCGCTCAGAGGAGACTCCATATATGGTCCACTGGGTGGTCAATTCGTTATGATGATCTAGATATTAAATTGGTTCCTCTCATATGAGGAACACACAGGTCTATCTCGCGACCTCCAGCATACTCACTGTCCCATATCCGCCTCTGCGATGGATCCAACTGCTTCTCTTCATCCACCTCTGCATGGTCTCAGGCCCTCGACATTCATTTACGCCCCTTTAATGTTATTGTATAACCGTTGTAACCAGAACCTCTACACAAAAGGCCATACCTTGATGATAATTTCACACTTGTGTTTATAACTCATTTTACTTTACATATGTAGCACTGTAATCGTATACCTAACAATGAATTCCGGAGTCAAGCATACATCCTCAAACTAGCTTGCGTTTCGTCAAAGACTAGGGGACCTAGGGGGTGAAACCAGAAGCTTCCACCTCACATCCTTGCCCTCCCCGCCGACACGTTGAATTAACCCCTCTCCCTCCAACTTCCTCAAGTGCAAATTAATCCCCCTCGCGGCAGGAAGCCACAGGCTGTTGGGATAGCTCTTGTACAGAACTTTAACAATCGTCCAAGTCGACCAGTGCTCTTTCTCCTCCTCCGTCTCGGCCACCTCTGCTGGTATAGGCGACTGCAACGTCTTGAGCACCTGGGCCTCGCGTTCCAGTCTATGCTTAATGTATGTCGCGATCGTCTCACGCCCATTTACTACAACGGCACCATGCGCAGGGTATAGATTGACATATTGCAAGTCGATGTCGCCTCCGGGGATGAAGTCTTTCCCTTTATCCGTCCCAAAATGAAGCATGCGGTTCAAGCTTGCCAGGTATGTCGCCAGATCCTCGAAAACAGCTGTTCCATGTCCCAGCACAGTGTCTGCGGTGTACAACGCACGATCCTGCGGCACGTAGAGTGAAATGGAATCGATGGTGTGCCCTGGAGTGTGAAGGACGCGCAGCAGGACACCACCACTGACCGGGTCTATGAACGTTTGGTTGTCATGCAAGTCATGAAACACCCCGCCAGTGGACGTTGGTTTGTATTGACCCTTGTCGTTTTCGATTTCTTTAATGATATGGGGGAGCTTGTAATAATCCGACTTGTGTTCGCCGTCTAGACGGGTATCCAATGGGTATTTGTGCAGCCGGGGAGGGACGTACGCTTTCCCTGGATTACGAGCCTCCCATAGTTGTTTGAGAAGGGGTAAAACGGAAGTTATTCCCCCTACATGGTCGCCGTGCCAGTGAGAGATTATGATGTCGGATACGTCTGGCAGATCTGGGTTGACTGGCGCACAAACACCTTCGAGTGCAGACGATAAAACAGATGCATATTCAGGTTTTCCTTCTGCTGTGTCAACGAGGATGTAGGGGTTCTGCGAGCCTATGAGGTAGGTATTGGTGCCTGTGGGAGGCGATATGTCAGCCTGAGGCCTATGGTCAGAGTTGAACAAAAGCTTGCCTTGGAGAGTAAACTTTCCAGGATTCTGTAGCAGATGTTAGTTAATTGTGATTGAGCAAAGGAAAGTAACGCACCTGTCCCAAGATCCGCACAACATGGTCGCTGAGCTATCACATACCCCACATTAGATAGGGGTAAAACCCTTGATAAACAAGCCAACGAAATCACACCTTCGTAACGTCAGGAAGAGCCTCTGGGGTAGCCATGAAAGTCGATCTAGAAAGATATAAGGTAGTAATTATGAGCTAGATAGCGATTAAAGGAAGATATTCGTATTTACAACGAGGTCATGGTGGAATAGCGCAATCGTTGACTTATATGAGACGGCCTCGGTGATGACAATGAGCGGAAAAAGGCTCCATGTGATTGGTTTGCCACAAATGGAGTGGTGCACCGGTTACCACTTAACGGTAATAGCTTTTGCTCAAGAAATCGGAGGCTTATGAATGCAGGCTGTAGCCGGTGCAGGAAAGTTTTAGGCACCATGAGTTGATGTTTTGTGGTCATATGAACATTTTATGATGATAGTGGTGTGGTTGAAAGGAGTTGCCGACTTATGAGATGTGAGAAAAATGTTTATTATACTTATTCAAGATTAGATTTGAATTTGGCATCAGATATTAGGAAAGTTGTTCGGGCGAGCGAACGTTCTTCACAACGACACTGATTGAACATACTTGGGCTATCTTCATTGTGGCTTTGGTGCTGCTCCGAGTTCGAGGGTTTTCTAAACTCCATGTGCCCAATCAGAATCTAATTACGGGGAAAGGTGAAGACGCTCACCCCAGGGGCTTTTTTGAGTCCTACAACTTGGACCAACCGGGCAAGAGGATTAACCTTGAGCTCCTTCAGCGTAGCCTTGATTTGCTTCACCTCAGCTGCCAAGGATTCGTTCTCTGCTGATAATCGCAAAACTCCGTCTTCATCAAGGTCCCGTTCTGCTCGCTTGTTTTCCTTGATCTTATCCTCTAATGCGTGCATCCTTTTTATGAGAGTGTCTGCCAGGGCGATTCCCGCATCTGTTTGTTTGATGGGTAGGCCGACATCTACAATCTCTTGCTGTAGGCGAAGGCCTGTGCGGGTGTCTGTGTCATTAAAGAAAAGGCCGATGATCTTCATGGCTGTGGCTGGCTCGTCGTTGAACTCCTTCGTTCGCGCATGGTTGTCCATCAACCCCTACCAACTTCATTGAGTCCGCCTTGCACATGCCAACGTGGCAGGCTCACCTTCCAATACTTCGATTGCAGTTCTTTCAGCCGTTCCTGAGCATTTTTCTGCTTGTTCTCGTCTTGTTTCGCCACAGCATCCCACATCGTGGTTACAATGACTACTTTCTCCGCTGCTTTACTGCCACACAGCTTCCCAAACATCCGGATATTGCGGTTGGCAGTTCCACTAACCCGGTTGTCTGTGATGCGATGGAAGTACAAGATTCCAGCTAACATTGTGTGTTTACGGTATCTGTGTTTCAACAGCAATTTATCCCAGCAGCGTGTGGAATATGCAGCAACTACGTACGTCTTTGAGAGCCATTTTCCAAGCATCTTCAGCACATCCATGTCCGACAAGTGGGTGTCGTCGAATCCTGGTGTATCAACCAGAACTATTCTGTTTTTCATTGTTGGGTGATTCCGTAGTCTGTAGGCAACTATCCGGCTTGTAACGGAAGTGAGCTGCTCCTTGCCACTCGGTGCATCATTCTGCTCATCATCTGTGCAATGATGATTGCAGACCTTCTTGATAAACTGCACATAGATATCAGCATCTGAACATGCAAAACCGCGGACTACGTACATTGCTTTTTCCTGATCCTGTCGGACCCATGCAGCTATATACATAGGATCACCAGGTGAGAAACGTCCAGGTAAGAGATCATATATCAGAGAGCCGCTCACGCGATGATTACATCGTCTGCAGCAACAGAGAAGATGTTCTGTTCCGACACAACGGGTTCGTTGCAAGCAATTCGAATAGTCTGTTCCAGAATGTCGTTCCCATTTTCACTCGTCAGTCGTTCCATACGAGAGCCAAGGTTTATCATCTCCTACAGACTTGTCATGCGCATAACAACAAAACAGTGACAATCGCACTCACAGCCCAGTGCTCTTCTGCGATCCTGTTTTCTGCTTCCTGTGCAGCTTGCTGTTTGGCGTCGTCAAGCTCACCCCACATTCCAGTGATAAGTCCAATCTTCTTGGCGTTATCCTTGCCGCAAAGTGTCTCGTAGAATGACTGACAATGATGGTTGTACAAGACACGATTGGGAGCTACATCTGCATTTGGGCCAAAGAGAGCATCTTCGATGGAGCAGAAGTAGAGGATACCAGCAAAGTGGACTGGTTCTGTTGGTGGCTTCGTCCTTTTGACGGGGTAGCTGGAAATATAGAGATGTTTGTTTGGGAATTCCAAGAGGTCAAGTTGACGTGGAGCGCACCTTGCTTGAAGCCACTCTTCAAGACGGGACATCACCATCGTCTCTGAGCTTTTACGGTCGAACGCTGGAGTATCTACAAGGACAATGTTTTGTTTCCAGACGTCAAGATGGATGCGACATGCCCGTATGTCCGAGCCCTGCTCAAAGTTGATCCATTGCAGTGGCTCTGTAGTGTTCGTTTGGGCCTGATATGTAGCATCGATGGCCGCAATAAACTGGTTGAAGTGACGAAAACGATGAATAATTATCTGGAGAGAGTGATAAACCTTACAGCTGACTTAGGGCTAATTTCCTTGGAGCCCTGAGAGCCAGGTTCTCTCAGACAGATGAGACTAGTGTTTCGAGGTTAGCAGGTAAGGTGTGAGTTGGAACGATGGCGAACATACGCGATTATCAGGTCATCAGGTCGACCTCGAAATTCTGCAGTCGATGAGGGCATATTGTGGTATGAATCCAAAGTTCAAGATTCTTTGGTGCATATCAATCCGCTGGATACAGTTATACATCGGGCACGAGTCGACCTGCTGGAGAAAACGTTGCATCATTTCCTGGAATGATCTGAGTGTCATTTGGGTGTATTATTAAACACCTCAGCCTTTGGTTCGGAATGAATCTGTTCGTTTTTTAACTGTCACATAATATAGAATGACACCGAGAGCAAATACTGCAGAAATGGTTTGGTTATTGCAATTATCTCGGTGGCATGGAAGCAGGAAGCACCATACTTTTTTTTGCTCTCCATGATAATGCGACGAGTTTTAGTGATTTATTCGTAGCGATTATTTTGGTTCAAAAGGCATTGCATTTTGATGGATGTGAAATGAACATGAATAAAGTTAAAAGAAGAAAGATATAATCCGCCAGGAGCGCGTGCGCGTTGCTTGGATTAGACACTGCAAACAAGCAGAACCAAACAACCTCACTCATGACTCCCTGAAATGTTGGCACTTGCTCATCGTCAACAACGGTGAAGCCCATAATCAAATGAGTTCGTCGCCTCATTCAGAATCTGCAGCTCACAAAAGGAAACGGTATGTACTGTTTTCTGGTGCCTAAACGTCTTCTCAATTTCGTCCACAATAGGTCACCTTCCGATTCCCCAGATACTCGAGGCCAACGCTCGACTCGCCGGAGGTCAAGGTCTCCGTCGGAGGAATCTGATTCAGAAAATGATGGTCCACCACCCCCGAAAGGCCGTCAGCTAGAAGCAAGAGTGGCTGCCATGGATATACAAAGCAGTGAGAAGAGTCAAGATATGGCTGTGGCGAAAGTGGAAAAAGGAAAGGACGAAGCCAAAGAAAAGGAAAAAGAGTCTGCTATGAGGGCAGAATGGGCGAAGTTGGTCAACACAAAATCAGGAGGTGTTTATGTTCCACCAGGTCGTCTTCGCGCGATGCAAGAGGAGGCTGCAAAAGACAAAACAAGCCCAGAATACCAGCGTATGGCTTGGGACGCTCTGCGCAAGTCTATCACGGGTATCGTTAACAGGGTCAATATTGCCAACATTAAGCTCATTGTCCCCGAGTTATTTGGAGAAAATCTTATCCGGGGTCGTGGTCTTTTTGCTCGGAGTGTTATGAAGGCACAGGCAGCAAGTTTACCTTTCACACCTGTTTTCGCCGCATTGGTGGCAATCATCAACACCAAACTTCCGCAAGTGGGGGAACTTGTCTTGACGCGCCTTATTAGCGCGTTCAGAAGGTCATTCAAGCGCAATGATAAGGTATTTATCGTGCTGCGTATCTTTTGGACGATATTGACTGTATCCGTGTAGATTGTCTGTCACTCAGCCACAACTTTCATTGCCCATCTCGTTAACCAAGCCGTCGCCCATGAAATCATTGCCCTCCAAATCCTTGTATTGCTACTCGAGCGCCCTACTGACGACTCTATCGAAATTGCCGTCGGGTTTACGCGTGAAGTTGGTGCTTTCCTTGCGGAAAACTCCCCGAAAGCCAACGCCACAGTTTTTGAACGTTTTCGTGCTGTCCTTAATGAGGGCAAGATTAGCCAGAGGGTTCAATATATGATTGAAGTTCTCATGCAAGTCCGCAAGGACAAGTATAAGGACAACCCTATTATCCCAGAAGGATTGGACCTCGTCGAGGAGGACGAGCAAATTACCCATCAAATCCAGCTTGAAGAGGAACTTCAGGTACAGGATGGATTAAGTGCGCGTTTATTGTTCCTCTGAGACTGCTATGTTCTGACGAGACTTTAGATATCTTCAAATTTGACCCGAATTATCTGGAAAACGAGGAAAAATACAAAGCTATCAAGGCGGAGATTCTGGGAGAAGACTCCGATGAGGAATCTGGGTCAGAAGAGGATTCTGATGAGTCGGATGAAGACGAAGGTATTTTAATTGAACCATATTGTATAACGCAGTGTTCTGATATTCTTTCAGCTGTCGAGGAGAAACAGGGAATTGAAGACAAGACAGAGACTAACCTCGTTAGCCTTCGTCGAGTCATTTACCTGACGATCATGAACGCCTTGAACTACGAAGAAGCAGTGCATAAGCTTCTGAAGGTACAGCTTCAGGAGGGTCAGGAGGTGGGTTCAAAATGTTCACTTTTACGACAACAGAAACTGATTAAAACATAGATTGAACTCGTAAACATGATCATCGAGTGTTGCTCTCAAGAAAGGTCGTATTCTACCTTCTATGGTCTAATAGGAGAGAGATTCAGCAAGCTAAACCGGGTATGGACTGAATGCTTCGAGCAAGCCTTCAACAATTACTACACCACTATCCATCGTTATGAAACCAACCGTCTTCGCAACATCGCTCGCTTCTTTGGCCACATGTTCGCCAGTGACGCCATCTCGTGGGTGGTGTTGGAATGTGTCAAGATTAACGAGGACGACACAACAAGTAGCAGTCGTATTTTCATCAAAATTATGATGCAGGAGATGATGGAGAGCATGGGGCTGAAAACTCTGGCGGAGAGGTTCAAGGATCCAGAAGTCAAACATGGAGCGTCAGGAATGTTCCCGATGGACATTCCAAAGAATACGCGCTTCTCCATCAACTACTTCACAAGTATTGGCCTGGGTGTTCTGACCGAAGAAATGAGAGAGTATCTCAAAGTATGTTTTAGATTTCTTGACTTATGTATATGTCAGCTAATAATTTCTGGTTTAGAATGCACCTCGTATCATCATGGAGCAGCGTCGCGCCATGCTGGAGGCCGAATCATCCTCAGATTCCGACTCTGATTCCGACTCTGACTCTGATTCAAGTTCAGACTCTGACTCGACCTCAAGTTCGGACTCCTCCGACGATGATTCATCAGACTCTGACTCTCGACGAGGCGGACGTCGCCGCAGACGGGACAGCCGTTCTCGTTCGCGTACACCACCCCGTCGCCGTCGCTCACGTTCTTCAGATCATGGATCATCTAGGTCCCGTTCTCGCACGCCACCAAGAAGGAAAGATAGTCGAGCGTCTCCACCTCGTCGCTCCTCCCGCCGCTCTCCTTCGCGAACTCCTCCACCCCCTAGGCGGGATGCTAACAGGGCAAAGGCAGTCGACCTTATGGACGTAGATGAAGCCCCTACGAGGCGACCACGATCGCCCTCACCTCCTCCCCCTCGTGATAGTGGCTATGGAAGAGACAGGGACAGGGCTATTGACCAAGATAGGGCACGTCGTCGCTCACCATCTCCACCTCCTGCACCCAGGGGTGGTGGGCGGGATAGAGAGAGAGATTACCCAAGAGAGCGTGTGAGGGAGCCTCTGCCGGAGAGGGAAAGGGACCGCGACAGGCGCTCTAGATCCCCACCTCCCCATATGTCTGGTCGTAAGAATGGACGTATGTCGGCATCCCCGCCACCACCCAGACGTGGTGCGGATAGGGATGAAGATAGTCGTCGAGGGCCCGTTCGAGACGCTGACCGAGATAGGGAAAGACATAGATCACCGCCTCGCCGTGATCATGATGACCGTGACCGAAGGGGTGGCGACAGGCGTGGCGGAGACAGGAGAGACTCCAGGGAGCGGGATCGAGGATATGACCGACGTCGTTGAGCAGCCCTGGCCATAACGTCTTGATCAATGGACGAATTGTTGCATGTGCTTACAGTGTATAATTTCTCTAGTGTTTTAGGAATGGATCTTGCTTTTAAGTATGAACCCCTCAGTTTCAGGACATCAAACAATATCAAGATCGAAATAATGAACAATAGCATGATACGTACAGAAACTAAATTATCGGTTGTAGAAATTACAGGCGTACAAATCGAAGAAAACTACTGTGAACGCAATACAGGAAAACGATAAACATAAACTAGACTAATGCATTATTTGAAGAACAGAACTAGAATTCTACGGATCGAGAGGAATGTCAACTCGTCAAAGGAAATACATCCCGCCTTGCTGACGTTCGTGAATTGCATGAAACTCATGTGCCCATACTCCCATGTCGAAGTTACCACTGGAGCCACTCATGACAGAGCCAGCATCATTGAGCAATCTCGACCTTGGATGAAAATGAAAATCACCACGCCCACAAGCAAGCTAAAATGAAGTTTAGTATGTCATGGGATTTTGATTGTGAGTCAAATGGCGTACATCGGCATCTATGGAGATGATGAAGGTCTTTAGTAATTTTACATAGAGTGCAGCAGAAGACATACAGTATACTGGTGCGGGGATTGAAACCGAGCGTGTTGCTTTGGCATAAACATGACACAAAGAATAAGCCATATCCTCGATTCTGCCAGAAGTTCAACGCCTCATTAGAAAGCAAAAAAGACCGGCGCTTACTGCTGTATGTCACCGAATATTTCATTCCGAAGAACAATATAATGCCCAGAGCGTGCGGCTGGATATTTGTTAAATAAAGCAAAATGTGCATCTAAAACTTTGGATTGACTTACTGCCTTGAATAGCCGAATGACTTTGGAGATAAAAATCTGTCTCTGTGGGCAGTGTAACCCCAGTGTCAATCACAGTGCCAGCAGGGCAGTTCCTAGATACAGAGAATGGAATCAGGCGCTATCTCGATTCTGGTTGTAGACATTTTTGCATACATGTTTTGGTTTTGTGGAGCAAAGAAAGTGGAATGGTGCCTGGGACATATCGTCAGCTAGTTCTCATAATTATGGGATAGAGCACCAACCGTTTTGTAACAACTATGAAGGTGACTTTTGGGCGAGGTGTTTTATGTTTGTATTTCGTCCAAAACTGCGTAATGGCATCTATGTAATAGGTCAGAGAGATAAAGCGGGTCATAAGAAGTCAGGAGACAGGCACGTACCATCGATGGCCGAGAGCTCACGCTGTCGTACTTGGTCATATTCTCCTTCGCTGACACCGTCACGGAAAAAAATGATACGAGTCGGAGGACAATTATTACGCTGTTTCGTTATTATTTTCAAGGCCGTGAAGACGAGCCTGCCCATGTCCGTGATGATCTCGGTACGAGGTTCTTGGATTGCCGTGAGTGCACTGTACGCCGTTGCGTATTTGTCCGTCGAAAAAACCAAACTCGCCAGAGTTGGCTTTTGGACACCTGGGCCTGGATGGCTCACATCCGCTCCTGTATAGTCGATAGAGTGAGTCAAAGCCGCAATCGTATGGTATATAGATACATCACCCATAATGACAGTGTTTTCTTGACCGTTCGAGCCCCCCATTGCTCGACGTAGAGCTGTGGAGTTAACATAGGCATTACGTCCTCCGAGACGTGCATTAATCCTTAACGTTGTAATGCACTTTAGCACACTGGCAGATAACGGCACTCGCTGTATCGTACGTACTTTAGAGCCACATTCTTCCAGTAGTGATCGTTTGCGTTCTTGACCTTGGATACGCGTAAACATTGGGTGATGTACCCTAAGAGGTTGAAACCATTAAAAAATTAATATTAAAGCATACATTGAAAAGGACGAAAGAAAAAGAGAAAAAGCAACAACACACCATTCACAATGTCACCCCAGTGCTTGACAAGATGCCGGATGGATGCAGAATTATCAGGAAGACAAACAATTACTAAGACTTTAACCTGACTCTGACTGCCATATTTTTGAACGATTTCCCTTTTGGCGTTGTCAAGTGCCTAGTATCATTTATTAGCATCTGGCTTGGGGACACCGGATCGGACTTTGCTATTTCAATGCCTCGGAATAAACTCACTTCCTCTGGGTGTTGAGGGTTACCCTGTAGCATGAATGATGGGGGATGCACTTTCATACCTGTGTGGCCAAGATACAGTGCGTCAGCAGTCGGATGGCCGTATCAGGATATTTGAACAATGTACCCAAGGTCTCGCAACAGTCCGACAGATTTTTCATCTTGCCTGTGAATTCTCGCATGTGAATCTTATCTGGACGCAGATTAATGAAACCCCATTGCTCTACAGAGGTTGGATGACTGAATATTTGCTCAAGCAAGTTCCAGGCGCCATCTTTGACCACCTAACAGAAATTTGGTCATGAAGCAGCTATATGTGATACTCAAAGTGACTTACCGGTTGTGCGTCGTTCATGTAACAAATTGGTGGAGGGGGTATGCACCTCGCATTGACCGTGATAGGAGACGGGTCCACAGTAATGCCCGACTCTCTCACAAATTCGGAATTCGTATAATTTCTGACCTTTTTTTTTAAGGAAAAAATGCGTTTGACATCAACCACGTAGCAACATAGACAGGTCACTTACAGCGTTAGAAATTTCTCGCTCTTTGTCCCGAGGTTTCAAAGTAGCAAATCTCACAACTTTATCAACCAGTGCGTCTGGGATCTTTTTCTTAAAAAGCTGTCCTGGTACCACAAAACAACATCTAAGAGGCACAATGACCGCATGGTCAGCACCGCGCGGGGTAAAGCGTACCCCGACAATATCACGAAGCTGGGAAGGCCAAGGGTGATTGTTAATTCGTTGAAAGTGTTCCTATGTATAATGTAGCAGTCAATACAGACTCGAGATCCTGAATAGATAGAGAGAAGAAGGAAAATTACCGCGACGGTGATCTGTCGGTCATCTTGCATAAAGGTATAGCATCCAGCAGCCTGAACAAGTCCACGAACGGTTTTGGTTTTCAATCTATTGAGGTTAGAAAAGTCGGCTGTTGGGCTGTATTTAACTTTTAACGTCTTGACGTGTTTTTCCAGGGTTTGGAATGCAACACTGTGCTCCGCCAAGTTCAATTTTGCAGCATCGTTGATATTCAAAAGATCCATGCAGAGATCCATGAGACCGCCCGATCGGTAACTGTGGTTGAGAGTGTGTGAGATATTCAGACCCAAAGGCGCTTATATAGGGAGAACCCGACGTACGCAGCTGCAGTGCATGTATCAATAAGAAGGGCCAACGGTTTCTGAGGGTTATTGCATGGTCGGACAGATCTATCAAGTAAATATAAGGTTGGCGTGAGTATATGCTGCACAGAGTTGATCTTACTGGAATATCCCTCGAAGAAGCACCAACCCTCCACCAATTGACTCGCCACCTCCTCGTGGAATCGGAAAGTATGCTTTCCCATTAGATGTGTTTTGCCTAGCAAGGAATCAACATGTATCCCATTATTTTCGATATAATGCCTACGTATGGAAATTGGGCCACTGCCGGATGATGTTTTGAATCAAGTTCACTGCGACCTGTCCTTTAGGTGTAACCTGCCTTCTAGTGACAATATCGAGGGCACTTCTAGAAAGACAAGGCAGTATATAAAAATAGGTAGTATCAGAACACAGATTTTGCAAGAAATGACGACCTTAGACGCACCGAGGATTGACAGGTTCACCACCAGTCCTTGCAATCGTGATGGTAACACCGCGTTCCACAAGCTTATCAGAGTTCAGGGATATTGTAAACTAGATGAAAAAAAGGGTCAATTCATGGAAGCCGAAGTGTCTGAATCCAACAAGAAAGCCTACCCGACCAGATGGGCCACCATTGAAGTCAAGGGCAGAGGCACAGTAGCCCAATTGCTCGCCGTCGTAAGCAATGCGATGCGGTTGGAATATATGCGGGCAAACTGTGACTTGCAAGTGCTGCAAAAGTTGAATTTTCTCTTGTCGTTTTAGTTCGCGTTTTTTTGGTGAGTTCCGCGTCGTTGCAAAGTCAAGGCTGTACTGATAAAAATGTTTATCGGGGACGCGTATAGAGAAGTAATTGGTAATGGCGGGTAATGCCATGTTGAGGTTCGTATTCGTGGGGAAGAGCTGAAAAGGAGGATGTTGGGCGGAAGCTTCGAAGTAACAGGGTTAAATACTAATTAATTAAATCAATAAATGGCTTATTAGGTTATCCATGAATTGAGTCACTTGCCCAGATTGAATATCCTGACCCCCGTGGCAACGGTTATCATTGCTCAGTGTTACAACAACTTCATTTTAAGTCATGCAATGAGGTCGAGTATCGACTAAGCGTCGAGAAAAGGCAACGAAATCATAGCGAATAAACCGACAGGCTGCGACCCCCGAATTAATTGAAACAGACAATGCATCGTTCAAACCTTATACGTGATTAATCCAGTAATTTAGAATATAGCATAACTCTGTAACGATTATGAGTATATGTCAATCAGAAGACAAAATATAAACTCACTAATATATACGAGTTGCTGACCAGTGATGATCTTTCTCTTATAAAGCACACGGCAAATTTGGACATGATTCAATGGCTTCACGACCTCAAAGAAAGTGAAAAAAAGGTGTAATAAAGTCCGCTGGAAACGACTAATACCGGCCACCTCGTCTTTGTCCGTACCGACCATAACCTCCCCCCCTGTCGCGGTCTCCACGATCTCTATCCCCACGATCCCCTCCACGACCCCAATCATCTTGGCCACCGCCTCCCCCACCGCGTCCATACTCCCTATCTCGACCAAATTCGTCCTTTTCACCTCCTCCAACATATGACTCCTGTCGTGAATGTCCAGACTGGTATGACGACGACCCATTCTGCCTTTCTGACGAAGCAACCGCCCCGAATCCAGGGATATAGTCGTCATCTGCAAAATCACCCCTCTTCTGACCTGAATCGCCACCGTCTTCTTCTTTGCCCCACCAAGGACCATTTCCACCCGTCCCACCGGCACCACCGAATCCAAATCCAGGAACCATGGTATCATCATCATCTTCCTGACCAGCCATGTCCACAATGTCAGGTGGTTTTTCTCCTCCACCGGAGAATACTGAAGAGGCATCTCCAGGTCGTTCACGACTCCAGAACCGGGTTGTGTGGTCGTTCGAGCCACTGACGAGGATATGTCCGAATTCATGGAATGCGAGTGACCAAATGTTGGAGTCGTGAGCTTGGGAGAGGGTTGCGCGTGGGGAGGAAACAGGAGTTGTAAGGTCAGTGCCGTCGGGTGTGGAGAGGTCCCAGTGTAGAATAGCGCCTTCTGACCCTCCCGAGACAAGGATAGGGTGAACAGGGTGCCATGCAACCGCTGAAAGAAAAGAATATTAAATTTACAAGTGAAAGACAATGATGCTGGTTGAGTACGTACAACACACTTCCTTTTTGTGCCCCTTCAACACACGGAATTCTTTCATTGCGCGGATATCGAAAACTCTGACTGTTTGGTCTCGAGATGCGCTAGCAACAAGATTTCCATTCGGTGACCAAGCTAGTGCTTGAATGGTGTTTTTATGCTGATGCCTAGAAACAAAGCTTAAAAATAAAATAGCATGCTAATCGCAAAAACTTACAGTGTCGAGAGCACAGTGCCTGTTCTAGGATCCCAGAATTTAATCTGGTTATCCTTACTTCCAGACACCAAAAGTCCTTTCGTAGGGTGCCATTCTACACACTTGACATCCCAACCATGTCCTACACTCAAATGTCAACTATAAAGTCATTCTAGCCATCATACTACGCACCAGTCAAAACACTTTCAACGCGACTCTCTGCGAAGGACCATATCCTTACGCTCGAGTCATCACTGGCCGTTGCGAAGCGCTTATCATCTGGACTGAAGCTCAGACCACGGATGGCTTCTCGTGAAGATGAACCCTGCCATGCAGTCAAGTTGTTCATGTTGGGTTCAAAGTACTTGATAACACCACTTTTGTCTGCAGACGCAAGGTAAGCGCCCGAGTGGGTGAACTGCATTGTGCAGATAGCGGTATCGTGAGCTTGAAGGATAGTCTCAAAGTTGAATGTTAAACCATTCCATAGGGTAAATTCGCCGCTGTGTGAGCCTGTCAGGATGCGACGAGATTCTGGTGTCCACTGTCAGGTGTGTTAGAAACTGTCTGGTCTTCTTGCAGTCTAGATACTTACGCGGACAACGTTAACTGGACATCTGATTTTATTCGTTGATGTGTGCACGAACTTCGTACATAGTGAGGTTGAGGGATTTTCGGGGTATGCTTTGGGTGGTAATAGCTAGTACGGAATGTCAAGATTGCTTTTGTCTGAACCAATGGGTTTCAACACTCACATCAATGATAAATGGGGGCGCGGGCCTCATATGAGGAACATATGTAGGATTTGGTCGTAGTTTTCTCAACTAAAACCAAGATGGTCTTTTAAAACATTGCAGATATTCAAATAGAAGGCAGCTCACGAGAACCCAACGTCCATAGGGACCATTGTAGTCGACTGTTCTTCTCGGACGCGTTTTCTTAATCAATTTTCCATCTATCATTAGTCTGGCATTCGCCAGCTCTTGTTCTACCAGCTTTCCTTCATCTTGAGGTGGAGGTTGTGGTTCTGACAGGTATTTGGTGGGTTTCCATTCCAGATCTGGGTAAAGTGGTTTTTTGGGTAATGCATTCGCAGGTAGCAAAACAGGTAATCCTGCCATAATTACAAGATTTTCAACACTAAACGTCGACCAAGCAAGGCGTAAATGGCGGGTCAGGCAATGAAGAGACAGTAAGTGGAGGCTACAAGGGTGTTGCCGTAAACGGCACCGTTTCAAATCCAGCTAAAGACAATGCCAAACAATGGGACAAACAGTGTTGACGACGTTCTTAACGATTTCCAACCGACCTGCTCCTCACTACCGTCTAGGAGCCCATCACTCCTTGAAAATTCTAACATTGACCACACTCACTGATACCTTTAATGGGAGATGAATACCCATCATTCTTTCGTGCGTTTTATGGTTTCTTTGTTCATAAATATATGCTGAAGTCACGCTATTCTAGGGTCGGAGCAAATGAGCTTGGTACAGCTCTTTGTACCGACTGAAGTTGCACATGATACCGTCGCTGAGCTCGGAGAGCTGGGCAATGTGCAATTTAAAGATGTAAGCAGGCTTAGTCGTATCGTTTAAGCCATAATTATTGAGCATATACTCGACTATCCGCGCAGTTGAATCCAACAGTTAACCAATTCCAACGTTCCTTCGTTGGTGAGATTAGGCGCTTTGAAGAGATGGCTCGTCGCGCGAGGTTTTTCTCGAGTCAGATTGCAAAGGAGAAGGACGCCGTCCCTATTCGCTCGCTGTACGAGACTCCGCCGTTAATCACCACCGGACCTCGTGCTGCGCAAGCTATTGATGAGCTTGACATGACTCTGGCTGAGCATGAGAAGCGCCTCGTCCGCATGAACGAGAGTTATCAAACTCTTAGCGAGAGGACGAGAGAGCTTATTGAAGCCCGCCACGTCTTGAGAGAGACCGCCGTGTTCTTCGACAAGGTATGAGTAGCTATGACTCCATTTTGAGCGTCACTCTCTAATAACGTTTCAAGGCTCAGGGACAACAGTCGGATATTCGCTCTTCATTCGACGACAGTGTTACTCCTCTTCTTCAGGATGACCGTGAGGCTGGGTATTCACGAGAAGCCAGTCACATTCAGTTTGACCTTGAGTGAGTTTTGAACGAGCCCTTCGGCCCGCAATCGATGCTTACAAAATTGAAGATTTGTTGCTGGAACCATTGAGCGCTCGCGCATGCCAACCTTTGAACGGGTGCTCTGGCGTGTTCTTCGCGGAAACTTGTATATGAATCACACCGATATCCAAGAGCCGTTCGTCGACCCTGTCTCGGGCGAAGAGACCCGCAAAGACGTATTCATCATCTTCGCTCATGGAGAAACTTTGTTGGCCAAGATTCGCAAGGTTGCAGAGTCTATGGGTGCAACCCTGTTCCCCATTGACGCAAATGCGGACAGACGCGCGGATTCTTTGAGAGAGGTGACCAATCGTCTCGAAGATCTTCAGACCGTATTGTACAACACCGGTCTGAACCGCAGGGAGGAACTTGTCAAGATTGGAGAGCACCTTCGCAGCTGGCAGGATGCAATCAGGAAGGAGAAGCTGATTCATGAAACGCTGAACCTCTTCAACTATGATGTTCGCAGAAAGACGTTGATTGCTGAGGGTTGGGTCCCTACCAGGGATATTACCCGCATACAGTTGGCCTTGCGCAATGCTACTGTTCGTACCCTAATTTTTATTCCTTTGTCGTTGACCGAACGTTCGTTTTCTAGGAGGGTGCAGGGACGAGTGTTCCCCCGATTCTTAATGAATTAAATACGCGCAAAACTCCACCGACCTTCCACAGGACAAACAAGTTCACCCTAGGCTTCCAGACCATCATGGACAGCTACGGTACCTCTGCATACCAGGAAGTCAACCCTGGACTGTTTGCTGTTATTACGTTCCCCTTCCTTTTTGCAGTCATGTTTGGGGATATTGGACATGGTGCGATGATTTTTACCGCTGCGCTTTATATGATTCTTCGTGAAAGAAAATTAGCCAAGGCCGACCTCGGTGAGGTAAAGTTTTCTTTTTTTCAACTGTGTCAGGATCGGCTATTGAACATGTGTTTGACCCTTAGATATTTGGGCAATTCTTCTTGCAAGTTTCATTTCTTTTTTCGTTCAATTTCAGACGCTAACATGATATTTGTAGTGGTCGTTACATCATTCTTCTTATGGGCGTATTTTCGATGTACACTGGTCTCATGTACAACGATATCTTCTCGAAGAGCTTGCACCTGTGGCACTCGGGCTGGGATATACCGTCTGGAAACGGCACGCTCACGTACGTTGACAATGGCCACCGATATCCATTTGGCTTGGACCCTGGCTGGCATGGTGCGGATAATGCGCTCGTCTTCACCAACTCGTACAAGATGAAAATGTCGATCGTTTTGGGGGTCATTCATGTAGGTTTACTCTGTTTTATGCTTTGTCCACACACTATTCTGACACGACGCACGTTTCCCTGCAACGTAAAAATTTTAGATGACCTTCGCATTGTGTCTTCAAGTGCCCAATCACATCAAGTTCAAGCGTTACTCGGACATTTACACCAATTTCATTCCTCAAATTATCTTCTTGCACTCCATCTTTGGGTACCTCGTCCTTTGTATCCTCTACAAATGGTCGGTTAACTGGTCCGAGACGTCTGCGGCTCCACCTTCCCTGTTGACAATGCTTATCGGGATGTTTTTGGAGCCTGGAACTGTCAAGCCTGAACTCCGACTGTACCGCGGACAAGGATTCGTTCAAGTCGTTTTGCTGGGATTGGCTGGGATTTGTGTACCGTGGTTGTTGGTGACGAAGCCTTATCTGGCGTGGAGGGAAATGCAAAATAAACAAGGTCAGGGATATATGAGCCTAGGACATGCCGAGGGAAATGCAGATGACGTGCCCCACCATACACCAGGTATTAGTTTGGCCGACGAAGAAGAAGGAAATGGACAAGCTCTTCTGCAAGCACATGAAGAGGAAGGAGTGAGTAATCTTATCAGGATAAATCTTTAATAATTTGAAATTCATGGGGTATCGATAGGAACATCATGATTTCGGAGAAGTTGTGATTCACCAGGTCATCCACACCATCGAATTCTGCCTCGGATGTATTTCCCATACCGCCTCGTATCTTCGGCTCTGGGCGTTGTCCCTTGCACATGCGCAGCTGTCAGAGGTGCTATGGAATATGACTATTGCGGGATTCCTTAAACCTTCAGGCGTTACTGGGTGGATTGCACTGTTGATTATGGGCGGAATGTGGTTCTCCCTGACGGCGTTCATCTTATGCCTCATGGAGGTAAGTACCGGGGAACCCTGGGGTATTTTCTCGCTCCATTCGGACATTTTGACTGATACATGATGGTGTCTGTTTCCAGGGCCTATCGGCATTCTTACATGCCCTCCGACTTCATTGGGTCGAAGCGAACAGCAAACACTTCGAAGGCGGTGGATATGTGAGTGATCGATATCTGGTTTTGATTGAGCCGATGCTGACTGATGAGGATGTGACACCACAGCCGTTTACACCACTAAGTTTTGCCAACGAAGACGATAAGGAATGAAGGAATGAGCTGACATGATTCTTTTTTTTTCGTCTGGACTATTATGGAGCGTGTCCGGAAGTACCTCGCACGTTCTCTTTTTGTAAAAAGCTTGAGTAATGTGATAATTTTATTGTGAAAAATGAACAGTTGTACGGGTAACATAACATGCACAGCGTGTCACAGATCGGATTGATCTATAAATGCAAATTTTCAAAGTCCGCTTATGGAGAGAGGTTATAAACATGCAGTCTAAATTCTCCGCCTTTTTCTTTTCTTTTCCTCACCTCCCCACTCAGTTTCCCTTTTCCTCTTTTCTTTTTCCTCCTTTATAGAGGTAATTGCTCTTATCGTTCTGCTGAATCGTTGCTGACTTGTGGATTTATAGGCTTTATAGCCACACTTGCATAGAACTAGAGCGTCCTTTGTTTCTTGTCTGTCTTTGCCAGCCATTAACGACCAAGACTCTTCAAAAAAAATCATTTCAACCTCAAAAGTAAGTCTTGTGGTTGTTCAGTCTTTCATTAGTTTCTTATCTTAATTATCTTGATTTTATAGATCTTAGAAATGCCTGCCACCACTGCCTCCGCTGTTGCTACCCCTTCCCCTGCCTCTCTCAAGGCCGCTGCTGCTGCCCCCGTTGTTGACGGTCAAGTCGACGTTTCTGCTCTTTTCGTTGCCGATAAGGCAGCTCGCGAGTCGGCCGCTATTGCCCTCGCTGCTGTCGCTAAAAAAGATGGACCATCAGCCCTCCAAGCCGTGAAGTTTGCTGATGCCGTCGTCAAGGCTCTCGCCGATAAAAAGTCTCCAGCTGCCCGTGAGGGTGCTGCTGATGCCATTAAGGCTCTCGTCAACAACGGAGCCGTCAAGTCTCTGGAGCCCATCTTCATTGACTCTGGTATCTATGCCGCCCTCCTTGAGGCTTTTGCCGACAAGATGCCCGCCGTCAAGAACGCAGCCGTTGAGGCAGTGCGAGTCTATGTCGCTAATATGAATCCCTGGGCTACTGCTATGATCCTCCCCGCCCTCCTCCACGAAATCAAGACCGCCGGTAAATGGCAATTGAAGATGGGTTCCCTCGTCGCCCTCGACCAACTCGTCGTCAGCGCCCCCGTCCAAACCGCCCGTCTCATGCCTGAGATCGTCCCCGTCCTCTCTGAGGCTATTTGGGATACCAAGGCTGACGTGAAGAAGGCCGCCCGCGAATCGCTGACAAAGGCCACCGCTCTGGTGTCAAACAAGGACATTGAACGCTTTATTCCTGCTCTTATTAAAGCTCTTATTAATCCCGTTGAGGAGGTGCCTAATACCATTGCCCTCCTCTCGGCTACTACTTTCGTTTCCGAAGTCGACTCCCCGACTCTCTCCCTCATGGTTCCCCTGCTCGCTCGTGGTCTCAACGAGAAGCTCACTGCTACCAAGCGTAAGGTTGCTGTGTAAGTCAATTCGTTCTCATGTCGAAAATTTCACAGCGCTTATCTCCTATTTATAGCATTGTTGACAACATGTCCAAGCTCGTTGACTCCCACGTCACGGTCCGACCTTTCATTCCCAAGCTCCTTCCTGGTTTGATCAAGGTTGAGACTGTTATCGGTGACCCCGAAGCCCGCAGCGTTATCAACAGGGCTATCGCCACCCTTCGTCAAGTTGGACAGGTTCCAGCTGACTCCGACGGCTCGGACCTCCCTCCTCTCCACCACGCTGATTGCAAGCAGCTTACCCACTCTCTCGTTGCCATCTACAAGAAGCTCGGTGCCGAAATATCTGCCGGAAACCTCGATACTATGTACGCTGCCAACCTCGCCGCCAACCTCGTGAACATGAAGAACTTTGATGTTCCCGAGTGGGACACCCTTGCTCCTTACCTCGCCTTCATTGCCTCCACCCCTGAACCCGTCACTGTTGCTCGCGAGTGGGTTGTCCGCTCTGCCACCGAGGGTGAGGATGCTGGTGAGGTTCCCGAGGACGAAGAGGAGGGTGAGGATCTTTGCAACTGCCAGTTCTCTCTCGCCTATGGTGCCAAGATCCTCCTCAACACCGCTACCCTCCGTCTCAAGCGTGGCCACCGTTACGGTCTCTGCGGTAAGAACGGTACCGGAAAGTCCACCCTCATGCGCGCCATCACCAACGGCCAGGTTGAGGGCTTCCCATCCCCCGACGAGGTCCGTACCTTCTACGTCGAGCACGACATTGATGGTTCCGAAGAAGACACCTCTGTCCTCGCCTTCATCCTTGCTGACAAGCGTATCCTCGCTACCAAGGAGGAGATCATTGAGACCCTTGCTTCCGTTGGTTTCTCTGATGAACGCCAGGCTCAGGCCATTGGATCTCTCTCCGGTGGTTGGAAGATGAAGCTCGCCCTTGCCCGTGCCATGCTCTTCCGCGCCGACATTCTCTTGCTTGATGAGCCCACTAACCATCTTGATGTCGTCAACGTTGCCTGGTTGGAGAACTACCTCACCGGCCTTACCCACTGCACATCCAGTACGTTGATTTTTATGCTTTGATGACGTGCCTATACTTACATCTTCCTCTAGTCATCGTCTCGCACGACTCTGGTTTCTTGAACAACACCATCACCGATGTCCTCCACCTTAACCGCTTCAAGCTCCGCAGGTACCGCGGTAACCTCGAGAAGTTCGTCGCCCAGGTTCCTGAGGCCAAGTCCTACTACTCCCTTGAGGCTCTCGAGGACTACAAGTTCAAGCTCCCAGACCCCCCTCTCCTTGAAGGTGTCAAGACCAAGGAGAAGTCGTTGCTCAAGATGCGCAAGGTCGGCTTCCAGTACCCCACCCAGACTGTTCAACAGCTCTACGATATCACCCTCCAAGTTTCCCTGTCTTCCCGTGTCGCCGTTCTCGGTCCCAACGGTTCCGGTAAATCTACCCTCGTCAAGCTCCTCATTGGCGATTTGGAACCCAACAAGGGCGGTGAGATCTGGAAGCACCCTAACTTGGTCATTGGTTACGTCGCCCAGCACGCTTTCCACCACATCGATCACCATCTCGACAAGACTCCTCTCGAGTACATGCTCTGGCGTTACCAGACCGGTGAGGATCTTGAGGAGATGATGAAGGCCAACCGTCAGATCACCGACGAGGAAGCCAAGAAGATGCAGGATGGATCTCTCGTCGTCATTGAGGGCCAGAAGCGCTTCATTGATGAGATCATCTCTCGCAAGAAGCTCAAGCAATCTTATGAGTACGAGTGTTCGCTCAAGGGCCTCAGCTCATCTGAGAACATCTGGCTTCCTCGTGATGACCTCGTCAAGCGTGGTTTCGAGAAGGTTTGTTTTTCACATTTGTTTTTATTTGTTCGTTACTGAACATTCATATCTTCGTTTACAGAAAGTCCTCGAGGTTGATACCCGTGAGGCCCAGCGCCTCGGTCTTCTCCGCCCTCTCGTCCGTCGCGAGATTGAGAAGCACTTCGCTGACTTCGGTCTCGAGCCCGAGTTCGTCTCTCACAACACCATGCGTGGTCTCTCTGGAGGTCAGAAGGTCAAGATTGTCCTCGGTGCTGCCACTTGGCGCCGCCCCCACGTCATCTGCCTTGACGAGCCTACTAGTAAGTTTCTGTTTCTATTCCGACGCACCTAATCTAACCTGATCGCTCTCAGACTACCTCGATCGTGAGTCGCTCGCTGCGCTCATTGAAGCCCTCAAGGTCTTCGAGGGTGGTGTTCTCGTCATTACCCACAACCGTGACTTCTCCGAGTCCCTCTGCCAGGAAGTCTGGGCCATGCGCGATGGTCGTCTCGAGGCCTCTGGCCACAACTGGGTTGAGGGTCAGGGATCAGGACCCCGTATTGACAAGGCTGCTGGTGAGGAGGATGACCAGTACGATGCCATGGGTAACAAGATCGACACGAAGAAGCAGAAGAAGCTTACATCTTCGGAAGCTCGCAAACTGAAGAAGGAACGTATGGCCAGGAAGAAGAGGGGTGAGGAGGTCACTGATGATGAGCTCTAAGTTCATCGTTGCCTCATCCTCTTTCGATTTTCTTTTTTATTTCCTTGCCATGACTTTGTCCTTTTTATACACGACCACACTCCTTTTGCGGCTTCGTATGTTTCCTTAGGTGTTTGTTTCCAACATGTCTCTCATTTCGTATCATGTCCTCTGTTGCTCTCGTTATATCGCATCTTTTCCTCTCTCTCTGTTTACCCTTGTCTGTACACTCCTGTCGCAGTAATACTATTTTATAACGATCTACTTCGATTCTCGAATACCCGTGTGAGATTTTTTATCAGAGTTTTTCCTAGGATTTCCCGCGTAAGTGTGCCTTGAAGTCGACTTGAAACCAAAAGGCCCACGGCAATTTATCTCAGTGATGGGTGGTGCTGATCATCATATTTTCATTGACCAGACTCACATCCCTACATCATCCACTTATTGCGCAGTTAACCCAAGCTTTGATGGTCGCTTGAATTCATTTATTGTGGTGTGACTATGAAAAACCACCAGAAGAGGCAGACCACTCCTGAATTGACCTTCATTCACTTCAGGCTTGTTGATGCACAGAAGTTGTGACAGAACCTGACCACGGCATACTGAACACCCTCTTTTATTCTTATCGAATCAACTGACCCTAGAAGCCACAATTGTTGTAGGAGGGCTAACAATCCTTGAGTGCAGCCGATCTCTTTGGGCGCTGATGCGATGGTACTTGGGCTTGGGTTGATCCTGCACACATGAGCCCCCGGCCTCCCCTGGCCTCCCGAGCATTGCGTTGCTGTGTTCCAGATCATCCGAAGAAGATCGTCACTGTTTTCACTGTTTCATATGGGAGCAATAGCGACAGTTCGCGAGAATGGATGCGGTTTCCTGGGCTATAAGAGCAGGGGAGGATTTCAGGCTGCCCTAACATTCTCTTCGTTTACCGTATCTTACGACAAGGGAATTCGATGAGGTGGTGGGGATTTCAAGGTATGTTGCCTTGCGTTTCTCGAGGCTCTCAAAAGATAAACCCCAGTGTTTAGTATCGCTCCTCGTGAGCTTCGCGCTCTCTCTTCAAGTCTTTGCTGCGACACTGCAACAATACCCTAATCCCTCCATTTATCCTGCTTCGGGATATTGGACGATGACCGTCGACGGGGTCAATGTACCTGTTGTTGGTACGTCGTGCACCTACATCCGATTTGCATGCTTCTGATCCTCTTCTAGCTTTTGACGGTTACGCTTACGCCCACTTTTCGTTTGGCAATGGAGCTGCTCGCATCCGTATCGTCGCTACTCAGCTCACCTCGATCACGGATTTCATCGCCAGTCCTGTTAAAATGGGATACAAAGATAAATCAGACACTAACATCTGGCAAAATGCGATCGGATTTACGATGGACAATCCTCACTATATGATCATTCGTATCCCAGGCGGTTACAGAGAACTAATCATCTGCGCTGATCCCCTCGAGATGGACGCCCCTCCAAGCACCGGTTCAGGAATTTTCAATGTTGTCACCAACTTTGGCGCAGATCCAACTGGCACTAGTCTTTCCACCACTAGTTTTGCACAAGCCATGAGCGCGGCCAGCTCCAATGGAGGGGGGATCGTTTACGTACCCCCTGGTGTTTATCCTGTTGGAAACATCATCATTCCTTCTGCAGTTTCTCTATACCTCGCTGGTGGTTCTGTGCTGCGATTTACGGGAAACCAACAAGACTATACCACCGATTGGCTCAAAACTTCCCAAGGCAGGAATGGAACAGAATGGATCACGACCGCGCATAATTCCGCCGATATCAAGATTTATGGACGTGGTACGATCGATTGCAATGGGGAGTATGCCTTGAGGACGGGGAGGTTTATTGCTCATGCGGTTGTACCAATGGCCACTACGAGGTTTACCTACGATGGGCCGTTGATCAGACATTGTGCAGCATGGACACTCATGGTGACGCGTTCTAACAATGTGATCATTGACCATGCGAAGGTCTTGAATGCTTTGAGTATGGGAGAGGTTAGTCGATTTCCTTTGCTGTTTTCAACGATGACTGATCGTTTTCTTCTCGGTGATAGAACGACGCTGTAGATATCGTTGATTCACAACAGTGCGTTTGTTTTTGAACTGTGTATCCCATTTATAGTGTGTTGATTCTTTTTTCTTTCCCAGTGTGGTGGTTCGAAATTCTATTGGTGTTGCTTGGGATGACTCGTTCAGCACCAAAGCACAACCTCAAGGCCTTGGTATTACGATAAATTATCCCGGAACTAATCAACCTGTTACGGATGTTCTGTTCACGAATAATCTTGCTTACACGGGCTGCTACGGATTCAAGGTTGGCCAAGGTGTTTATTCGACGCAGAGCAACATTAGATTCGAAGATGGTGTTGTTTATAAAGCGGCTGTTGGACTCGGGGTTCACCACAAGGTATGAGATTCTACTCTTGACTTGACGCGTTTTTTTCCATACTGACAACTTCAACTTGTCTTATTACATGTTTCCTTCAATTTTCCAGCAAGGATCTTCGGCAGTCACGGGTGTTCAGTTTACACGTATGGAAATTGAAGAGCTTACTGGGAGTAATGGTGGCCATCAATCATGGTTGGCTCTCTTCAATGAGAACGGGAATCTCGGGGTAGGCCCAATGAGTGACATATCACTTTGGAAGATTGCTATTCGGGATATTGGGTCTACAAATTCTGTTGTTAATGGAATTACTGGGGCAGCCATCTCGGATGTGAGGCTTAGGGATATCTGGTTGAAGAGTTTGAACCGATATGTGGTATCGTTGGCTGAGGCCAAGGTCGTACCGAATTCGATGGCCAGTGGGGTTGTGCTGCTGAGTTAGTAAGGCATGTTGTTGTGTTATTCTAGCCGAGTTTATCCAAAGTTTTTTCGTCGATAAGTAAACAGAATGGTATTTGGTTGTCAACTTTTGTCATGTTGAAAAGAAGAAAAGTATAATAATCAATACGCGTTCTGGATTGAATTCAATGATTGCATCCGAGTGATCATGCTTCTTTTTCTTGAGGGCATGATGCCGCTATTTTTGACATCGTAAATTAGGACGCGTCGCGCGTCGTACCAGTAAAAAGAGCAAAAAAATTATTTGCTGGAAGACGTATTAATCCAGAGGCATGTTTAGAAGCTAAAACACGAAAGTTAGATTAGTATTTGCATTTAATTCTGTTATTCTTCGTGTTCATGACCTGGCTGCGTGTTGAACTCGAGCCTCATGGGTTCAACCCCTAAAGTGTCATCAGACCATTTTAGGCAACTCATCAAGGCCTTATCAAGTCCCATCCCACGTCGCGACAGTAGGCGTCAATTTCCAACTTCCTCCCTCCCTCCATCTTCACCTGCACAACCTCCCCATCATGGCCTCTAGCTTCAATGCAGAAACGAATTCGTTTCTGATTTCCATTCCTTCCAGCATCTACCAACAGTATGCGATCGAAATGCAGTCCCGTTCCAACAAACCGCTTAAGCGTCGCGAGAAAATTCAATATTTGCAACATCTGCAAAACGTCGTTAAACCAGATGTTTTCAGACCACGACTGGTCTATGATGGCGATGCTATAGCTTACTGTGCGGGACAACTGAACTTTGGCGGAAGTCCTTCAGGAAGCGTGAGTACTGACCGTTTCTAAAAAAATCGAACAGAAAATGTTGATGCATTATTCCATCATCAAAGTTCACTGTATCCCTGGCTTCGACACGACTTGTAGAGTCGGGACGGGGTATAACCATTATCGTTTCTCCCACAGGCGGGCAGCCTATTGACCCACGGTCTGTGTCTCCATTTTCCGTGTATCCATCTTACCCGTTGCGGTATTTATGTTTCCATATACGTTTTGAAACAGACATGTGCATGATCTTCTTTCTGGACGCCGTGAGACCTCCAGAGCACGAGTCGCCATCACTTTGATACAGAACATTGTACGCCAATGGCCTAACATGTGAGGGAATTGCATATTCGAGTTTTGTTCGCCATATCTCTTACAACTAACCCGGTCATTCTTAGGCATCATACAAACAATGGTCGCGCCTATTTTCCACTGCGCGACCTTAGGGACATTAGGGACATTGGATATGGATTACAGCTGACGCGCGGTATCTTTCAGTACGTGAGGCCATTTTGCGTGATACCTTGCTGACGAGATTTTGTGTGGCCGCTGCAAATTTCAGGTCTGTACGCCCATCTGATCTGAAAGCCCTCGTGCTCCAGCTCGATACCTGTACCGCTGCCGTGTATGTTACACCTTTCCATTCATCCTCTGTGCTGATACTTAGTGTCTTGCTTCAGGTATAAGCACGGAGATCTCAGGGATATCTCTCTGGGGTACCTTGGAAGCCTTGAAGGGGAACGAGGAGGAAGACACGCCAGAGGTCCCGCAAATATCCGTCAGCTCAGTACCTTGAGTGAGGGAGAATTCAGAAGTCTTGAAAGATTTTTGAAGAAAGTACGGGTAACGTATAAGATACCTGGTGGACAGCCCAAAACGAAAATAATTCATGGGTTGGTTCGCAAAGCTGGAGAATACACGTTTATGAAGGATGACCGTGAAATAACGGTAGCAGTAAGTTTCTAACTCTATGTGGGGGTTGTTGTGCTCCTAGAATGAGGCTAAACCGGTTACCGCGTTTTAGGAGCATTACTACCGTGCCTACGGCTACAGGATGCAGCATCCGACGATTATTGGTGTCAGGTTTTCACCAAAGGATTCGGAACGTCAAGTAATTGTCCCTCTGGAGCTGTGTGAAGTTGAGCGAGGACAGCTTTACAAAAAGAAGCTCCCAGACGCTGTAACTCCAGAAGTCGTCAAGTTTGCATCTCTCAGACCAGCCGAAAAGAGGGACAACATCAAAAGGGCGGTGAGTTGCTTTGCAAAGGCCTATATCCTATAATTGACTTATCTATGATCGTCAGATCAATTTATATTCGTCGTCTGAATTTGTTCAGGAGAGCAACATTCGCATCGAGCAACAACCCCTCAGTGTTGCAGCAAAAAGGCTTCCGCATCCACCTCTCTTATACGCAAAAAATGACCGGGTCGTGAGTGCCTCTTTTCGTCTATAAAATGGACATGCTGTAATGATCACAATTTCCGCCTCAGAATGTTGACAATGGTGCTTGGAATGTCCTTCGCAGAAGGTTCTATGAGGCTTCCGAAATGAATCACTGGGCGTGCATCAATTTTGACCCAGCCAAAGTCAACATGCAAATGTTGCGACAAAAAATAACAGAACTTGTACAATGCTGCGGGGTGCTAGGTATGCTACTCTTTTCTCTTGGATATCAAGGTATTTTAACCTTCGCCATAGGTATGAAGGTCTCTCCACAACCAGTCTGGACAGTGGAAGGGAACCCTCAAAGTCCCAATTCTGTAAGTGAATTACTGGATTCTTCTACCATCGAGTTTCACTATAATGAACCCCCTGTGACAGATCTTCGAGAACATCAACCCTGGCCCACACAAAGACCTCATTATATTTGTCATTTTACCAGATAATTGTGCCCAGCTTCGTCAGACAGTCAAACACTGGGGTGATATCAGACTAGGTTCGTTTCTGATTCCTTTATGAACTCGCTTGCTGACTGGTATCACAACTGAAGGTGTTATCACGCAGTGCATGCGCACTTCCAAAATCACCCAGCGTGGCAACTTAAGCCAGTACTGGAATAACATTGCGCTCAAGTACTCAAAAATTCTGCTGTGCTTGTTTATCATCTCAATCTTTTTTAGGGTTAATGCGCGACTGGGTGGCATCAATTCAATCGCCGACTCTAATGCACTGCGCGAAGCACTCCTCGGCCCACAAAACAGGGATATCACGATTGTAATGGGCGAGTTTAACCTCATATGTTTTGGTGTATAATGACTGAATTATCTGCTGTATAGGTGCCGATGCAAGCCATCCTGGTCCGGGAGTTCAGAAACCCACAACGACCAGTCTCGTTTTCTCGACAGATATGTATGCGACAAAGTATTCAGCGCTCATGGGTATCCAGGAGCCCAGAACAGAGCTCATTGAGGACCTGGAGGACTTTGTGCTCCGGGCTGTCGAAAGAGTGGGTGACAAGGTTCCGCGCCCTCCATCTAGGATCATATTCTTTCGCGATGGTGTTTCGGAAGGTGAATATGACCAGGTTAAGGAGAAAGAGCTGGCCGCTATGGATCGTAAGTGAAAGAAGTTCTACCGTAATACTTGTATGGTCTCAACATCATCCATCAATCAGGCGCCTTGCAACGATTGTGGGTCGCGCGAGGGGTTGAGGGAAGGATCCCTAAGCCTAAGATAACATT